>JAASGH010000121.1:0-55067 GCA_023334155.1 Globisporangium heterothallicum
ATCTCTTTTCGACCGTTCCAAAGTCTATCGTTTTCCAATAGTTCAGATATGTCGAGTGTTTGTCGGAAAGAACCGAGATTGTACTCTTTCGTGGTTTATCAACCGGAAGTAAACGCGAAAACGTACTTTGTTCTCTCTCGGGAAGAAGCGAGCACTGATTCTCGCGACACACCCTCGTCGTCCTCCTGCTACTCTCCTGCTGCTGCTCCCGATGGTATTGTCCGCTGCGGCGAAGGCGTGCTTCCTCCAAATGCGACGGCTCGGTGTTCAATGAGATGACGCCACGGAAAGCGGCTTCGCCAGGCTAATCCAAGTCAGATGCTGCATGTCGGATCTCATCGTGTGCGTGAACGCAACGCGGGTCATTCCTGATAGTCCATTTCTGCAAATTGACCCATTCCGAAACTCCCCCACATCAGCAGATGTTGTGAAATGTACCGTTTTGTTTTACTCCATGAGTGAGGCTCTTTTATGTAGGAATGTGTTCTTTCTCTTCTGACCAAAGTTAACGCATCGAATCTACTATTTTTTGGAATGTCCTGTTTAGGATGTCAGGTGCTTGGATTGTTCGCGAGTATTATTGCGAGCACTTGCGAGATGTTGCCGCACTTCACCAAAAGCACTCTTGTCCCGGATGTAGATCCCCTATCGAGCCTATTGCACTTTCGTTTGGTTGTGATTTCTTGGAGCAATGTCGTTGCTGCTCATCTGTTAATTGGGCAATGACTGCACACTCACATTGCGATGGTTTCCCTCACTTTTGCGGACAGAGTGGGATGCAATATCTGTGGTGATTTGCTCATTCCAAATGGTCTCCCCCTGTATTGATCCACCAGGACACTTCACATCTGTCTAATCTCGTCAATGCATGGATTGTCTGCTAGTTGTGTTTCATCTTGGACTGTTTTCATATCCTTATGCGGTCCGATGGAAGCGGTCAGCTCGTCCGATCCAATCGAAAGGGATGATGCGACTCGACCTGCTGACTTCCCTCCGCAATCGCAGCTGCTGCTCGGTATCCGTGTCGCTTCTCTGCGTTGCGCCATCTGGACCTCATCTCCATGCTACCACTTTGCCTCCTGCCGACGCTTCTTCCTGTCGTCTCCCCTCGGCGCTGCATTACCGAACTGCTACCATAATACAGGCACGCGCCATGCGAGTGGGACTCGTGCGAAGACGGCAACAGCGATGGCTCGCGGTCGCGGTCATGACGCTCCCGCTTTGGATCGCGCCGGTGGTGTCGGCTACCGCTGCTGCTGCGGAGGCGTGTGGCAACTCGCAACTCGCAACTCCCCCAGCAAAGACGACGTTCGTCGTGGACCCGTCCGACAGCAGCAAAGGCATCGTCGTGACGAAAGCATGCAATGAAACCACGTTCGCGCTGGACGCGAGTTCGACTGCGAACGAGGCCGCGATGACAGTGGCGTCCATGAACATCGCGGATGTCGTGAGCTACCCGAAAGTGCAGCGATTGTGAGTGTGTTGCTTATGCTTGACTTTGCACTATCTCTGTCGCATCTCCGACTGAGCGTGTTGGCTTCTCTCTCTCTCTGCGGTGGTGGTTTGGTTGAAAATATAGGAGCTTTACAGGGAATGTGATCGAGTCGCTCCCAGGAACAGATACAAGCTCGCTGGCGGAACTGTAAGAAGAGCGAGATGCCGCGATTTGTCCTTGCAAGGATCAGTGTTTGTCTAACAACGTTGTTGTTGCAATGTGTACGCAGCGATCTGTCCAGCAATAAGCTCGCTTCCCTAGATGGTTTGGAGTTTCCCTCCAATCTAAAGACGTTGATCTTGGAAGTGAACTCCATTACGTCCGCGAGTGCGAGCGATTTCCCAAGCGGTCTACAGACTTTGTATGTGCTTTTGACACTGTTTGGTTTGCGCTTCTGCGTGTGCAAAAGTCCTTTGCTGCGTCTTTTCCTCACGGGTTGTCGACCCACTTTGTGTGTGCATGCATTCGGCAGATATTTGAGTAAAAATGGCGTCGACACACTCGCCTCGTTCCGATTTCCCGCGCAACTGAAGTCCCTGCGTTTCAATGGCAACGCTGGACTCCAGACACTGACAGGCGCGGTGCTCCCCGAAGCATTAGAGACGTTGTATGTACCAAACGCTCAGGTTTTCCTATCCCTTGTTCTTTGCTCGGCGCTAACCAGATTCTTCGTGCGTTTGTTTCCAAAGTGAGTGCCAGGACTGCCGAATCGCGACAATCGAAGGGGTCCGGTTCCCATCCAGCTTGAAGAAGCTGTATGTTTTCCTACCTGTCCATGAATGGTGCTGGTCGCTGGTGGTGGTGTTTTCGGGCTAACATGCTTTGTATTGTCGATGTATATGTGCGATAGGTTGCTCGGTGGGACAACGATCACCGCATTTGAAGTCCGCGAGTCGGACGTGGCCGTGCTCGATACGATGCAAACCAGTCTCACGGCGCAGGTCACGAGTTGCCGGGATGGCGCCACTTTGACCGAGACCAGCAGCGGACTCACTGTTTGCGTGCTTCAAGGTGAGAGCGAACCACAGCAACAGGAGTCCTCTTTCCCCCTTGAAGTGTTCGTATACAGCGACTGATGCCACCATTCCTTTGCATAGACTCCGAGTTCGACACCTTATACTCCGACCTGCAGACATCGTCGTCGTCTTCGTCCAGTGCAAAGACGTCCAGTGGGTCCATTTCCTCCTCATCAGGAAGCGGTAAAACAGCAACGACCAGTGCGCCAACACCAAGTGCAGGGACCAAGGAAGGCAGCGACAATACCACAATGTACCTCATGTGGGGAGTTATTGTCGTTGCTGTCGTAGTGATTGGTGGCATCGTCACCTGGTTCGTTCAACGACGCAAGAGGCGTCCGTCGCGAGCGTCAGATCTGCGCGAGTTGCTCGCGGTGGCGGGGAAAGGCACGCGCGGAGAAGACCACCCGACTGGCACCGCTACCGTGACCGAGGCACCACCGAATTCAAACGTGTCCGCTGGTTACTTCACCAACGATGTGCGCAACGACGAAGAGCTCATCCCGTACCGGCTACCACGAGAAGATCTGCAAATCCTGAGTGAGATCGCCGTTGGGGGATTTGGGATCGTGTACCTCGCGAGTTTCTACGACCAGGTTGTCGTCGTGAAGCAGATCGCACCAAAGAAACTGAACTCGAACGCGATCTTGAAGCGGTTCATGTCCGAGATCCGTCTGTACGCTCGCTTAGAGCACCCAAAGATCGCGCGCTTCATTGGGTTGTCCTGGACGACGTTGTTGGACTTGTCGCTCATCATGGAGTACATGCCGAATGGGGATTTAAATTCACTGCTCAAGGAGAACCGCAACTTGCCCAACGGACGCCAAGTGTTCACCTGGTTCAGCGAAGACGCGCAGCCGCGTTGCAAGTCGCTGATCGCCTTGGATCTGGTCGAGGCGTTGGTGTACTTGCACTCGTTCGACCCCGCGATCATCCATCGGGACCTGAAGTCGAAGAACGTGCTGATGAGCGACGAGTGGGTCGCGAAACTCAGTGACTTTGGCATCAGTCGGGAATCGTCCGAAGACACGATGACCGGCGGGATGGGGACGACGGCGTGGATCGCACCGGAAGTGCTCCAAGGGGACCGGTACTCGGAGAAGGCCGATATTTATTCCTATGGCGTGGTGCTGAGCGAGTTGGACACGTGTGGCCATCCGTACAACAGCAACCGCGCCGAGAACGACACGCTGACGGACCCAAAGATCGCGCTCCTGGTGAGCACCGATGCGATCAAGCCGACGATCGAAGCCGATTGCCCCACGGCGATTCGCGACGTGATCTTGAGCTGCGTCCAGTTCGACTCCGCGAAGCGACCGACGGCGCTGGAACTGCACTACCGACTGCGGCAGATCCGCAACGAAGCCATGGCGCAGGGTTTTGTGTAGCGGCTTTTGTCAACAAAGAACAAGAGAAAAGAGAAGAAGGAATGAAGCGGACACATTTGTTTTTGCAGCTTGTAGAGAAACCTTAGTAGTAACGAAGAGAGCTGGGATGTGTTGCTCGAGGTTTGTGCAGCTCATAAATCAGTCGAACACGCACGTTGTTGGAATGCAGCATGGCATGTGAGAAAACGTGTCACCCTCGCAGGTTATCGAATCCGACTGGTCCAACGAGGCTTCAATTTTCCAGTACAGTATGCGCATGCCAAAGGAAGCAGGTCGTTCGCTTGCGCTTTATCGGAAACCTCTTGATCCCACATGAAGGTGCACTATTCGGGTGATCCCACATGTAGGTTCATTTTTGAGGACGACTCGTCTGAAGGACGACATCATGCATCCCACGATACACACATACAAAGTCGACGCCACCAAGAGCGAGCCACTGGAATTGCACGAGCTGAGCGGAGTGGGGATGGGATGGAGTTCAATCACAGACCCATCCGCCTCAGTATTCACTCTTCAGTGTCGCTCACTTTGTCTGTGCGTATCCCAGCCAAACCTCTCTTGCAAGACAGCGATGCCAGTTCGAGCTCAGTGTGCTGGAAAAGCAGTTTGCAATCCACATTTCCAACCACTCGTTTCCTTCCACAAAGCTATTCGTGCGACGAACTGTGATCTATATTGGGGAGGATCGACTGGATGGCAAATCGCATGTGCACTGTCCACGAAGGAGTGCGTAATCGAGAAAGCAACCAACTGCTCTGCGCAAATATCGCTGGGTACATTCCAGATTCCGGCCAGTCTCGCACTCGGAACAGCACGACTTTCTCGTCGTAGACCGAAAGCGCACTTTCTGCGGTTCCCTGAAATGCACCCACAATTGGGTTCCCACTAGGGAGTCTCCCACTATTCTAGGAACATCGAAGCAATGTCCCTCTACAATATGCACGACA
This sequence comes from Globisporangium heterothallicum, assembly GCA_023334155.1. NCBI lineage: Eukaryota > Oomycota > Peronosporomycetes > Pythiales > Pythiaceae > Globisporangium > Globisporangium heterothallicum. The sequence continues at coordinate 4,847 of JAASGH010000121.1, forward strand.
CATCCTAATCGGAGCTCATGCACCCTAAAACAGCAAAAATTGTCCAGTTGCACCAAAATGTGCGGCTAAGGTGCTCCCCCTCTATTGGCTCCAGGATCGATTCTCACACACACCATGATGCATAAGCATACAGACCAATTGTTATGTGCAGACTGCTGCAACAGCAACCGAATCATCGGTATTCAACAGAATATAAGATGTTTGCAGCGTTTCAATCCAGAAGGTGGTCGGTGCATAGTCGTGCTCGTGACCCAAGAAACGAAGTGGAGAATAAAGCGCAGTAGCACACTGCTCGCACATTTGCAGACTTGGGATGCTCCATTGTCTCTTGTCGGTGAAATAGTTTTGAGCGCATTGGGGAAGAGAACTGGAGAAGAGGCGCGATGGTGCTTATTGATGGCTGCCCTGACTTCCGTCGAAAAAAAGGGAAAGAAAAGAGGTGGTTTTCCTGCTTCGATTCATTCTGTTTGGTCATTTGGTATTTCTTCTCCTCTGCAAGCTTCGAGAATGGCGCGACTGCGAACCATGGCGCGGCTGCTGGCCGTAATGGCGGCGCTGAGTGGGAGCGCAACATCCGCGCAGAACTGTGAAAAATCGGGTCTTGCGTCACCCCCGACCGCAGTCACGTTCGCGGCCGTCGAGTCCGACACCAGCAGCACGAGCGGAGTCGTCGTGTACGCGAACTGCACGGAGACGGTCTTCGTCGCAGACACAACGACGATCGAGTCCAATTTGCAAGTGCGGGGCAAGAACATCGTGCACGTCGTGAGCTACCCGCGAGTAACCAAACTGTGCGTTTGTGTTTTGTAATCGTGTGTGGATTGTTTTCTCACGGAATGGGTTGGACTATTGCTGTGTGAGGGGAGGACCATCTAGTGGACTGATGCTTGTATGCTGTTTTCCTTGTGTGTCTTTTGCCGGATTGCTTGTCGTTCTGTTTAGGCATCTCGGCGAGAACTTGCTCGAGTCGTTTCAAGCAATCGAGCGAAGCGCATTGACAGAGCTGTACGCATGCGTGTATGTGTGGTTTACTTGAACCCTGGGACTAATTCCTGTTAAATGTGTGTTGTAGGGACCTCACTGACAACAAGCTGACGTCGTTGGCGCGATTGGAGTTCCCGTCGAATCTTCAGACATTGTACGTTCGCTATGTGCTTGTGTGTGTGCTTCGATGGTCGAGACGATGGGCGAATCCTGACCCTTGACGGTTTATCGCTATGCAGAGTTCTCGATTTGAACATTCTCAACTCCTCCAGTGCACTGGACTACCCCACTGAATTACGGACATTGTGAGTCGAAACGCTTCGCACGCTGCTGCACGAGACGAGAGCGCTTATGGTGTCGCGTGTTCGTTTACTGTCTTGCAGGTTCCTGCGGAAGTGCGGCATTCGAACGCTGGCTTCCCACGACTTCCCAGCGAAGCTCCAGACCTTGACCATGACAGGCAACGTCGAGTTGACGAGCTTGAACGGCACCGTGCTCCCAGACCAGCTCGTGGAATTGTAACGTCGCCGCTTTACTTGAGTGCATGGCTCGCCTGTTGGGTGGCGATTGTTTTGTCACTCACACTGTGTCAACTTGTTACTCTGCTGGTTGCTTCCGTAGTGAGTGTCAGGGTTGTGGAATCACAAGTATCGAAGGCGTGAGGTTCCCGTCGACACTGACGTCTCTGTACGTGGATACGATGCTGCTTGGAGTCATGTCGCTTCAATGAGCGAAGTCTCACGCTCTTTCTTGTGCTCCTGTGGTTGGCTGCAGATCTATTAGTGGAGCGAACATTAACAAAATCGTGGTGCGCGAGTCGGACGTTTCCATGCTGAAAACCGTGCAATTTACTCTTGTTTCACAAGTCACGAGCTGCACCGGCACGGCCAAGTTGACCGAGATCAAGGATGGCGTCAATGCGTGCGTGCTTACAGGTACGTGCGGATCGTCAGCCAAACTGTCATATTGCCAATGTGCTCATCAGGTACCGTCCAACTTTCCAAACACTAGATGTCGAGTTCGAATCAGCGTATCCACCTCGAGCGGCTGTCCCCAAGTCGTCAGGATCCTCCTCCGATAAAAGTGCAGGGACAACGACGACAGCCAACTCAACCCCCACTCCCAGCTCTGGCGGTGCGGATGATGGCAGCAAGGTCGGTGACAGTAGCTCCAATACCACGATGTACATCACATGGGGGATCCTGGTCGCCCTCGCTGTGATCGTCGGCGGGTTGGTCGTCGGGCTTGTTCAGCGTCGCAAGAGTCGTCGAGAGTTGGGGATATCCGGGCTCCGAGCGCTTCTCGCAGAAGCCAGTAAAGATCCAAGCGGCACTGTGTCAGCTGACATGTATTCCTTGAACAACGACGACGCGCCATCGAACGCAAACTCGAACTCGACCGGTGGTTTTTTCGCAAACGATGTGCGAAACGACGAAGAGCTCATCCCGTACCGGTTGCCGAGAGAAGACATTAAGATTATTCGCGAACTCGCAACGGGAGGGTTCGGGATCGTGTACCTCGCTGGGTTCTACGACCAACTGGTCGTGGTCAAGCAAATCGCGCCAAAGAAAGCGACGTCCAACACGACGTTGATCCATTTCATGACCGAGATTCGCTTGTATTCTCGCTTGGAGCACCCAAAGATCGCGCGCTTCATCGGGCTATCCTGGACGACGCTGTTCGATTTGGCGCTCGTTATGGAGTACATGCCGAACGGCGATCTGGACACGCTACTGAAGTATAACCGCACACAGCCCAATGGACGCCAAGTGTTCACCTGGTTCAGCGAAGACGCGCAGCCACGCTCGAAATCGCTCATCGCGCTAGATTTGGCCGAGGCGTTGGTGTACTTGCACTCGTTCGACCCAGTGATCATCCACCGCGACCTGAAATCGAAGAACATCTTGATGAGCGAAGAGTGGGTCACGAAGCTGACTGATTTTGGCGTCAGTCGGGAAGCCTCTGAAAACACGATGACTGGGGGCATGGGCACCGCTGCGTGGATCGCTCCGGAGGTTCTGCAGGGCGGACACTACTCGGAGAAGGCTGATATTTATTCGTTCGGCATTGTTCTCAGCGAACTCGACACTTGCGGCCACCCGTACAACAGCAACCGAAGCGAAACTGATGCGCTCACGGACGCAAAGATCGCGCTGCTGGTCAGTACGAATGCGATCAAGCCTACAATCGAAGCGGACTGTCCCGAAGGTATTCGGGATGTGATCTTGAGCTGCGTGGAGTTTGACCCTGCAGACCGTCCCAATGCGTTGGAGCTGCATTACCGCCTGCGCCGATTGCGAAACGAGTCGTTGGCGCATGGGTTCATATGAAAAAGAAAAACGTAGTAGTCGTGTATGTAGAGCAGCATGGGCATGCAGTGCGCGTGTTGCGATTGGATGAGAAGCAGTGGGTTGACAGTAAATGGATCGACTTTGAAGGACATCAAAGTCGCTGATTTTGTTTTTTGTGTGTGTTCAAGTTGGGTGATTGTCACATGGATACAGAAACGTCGTACAGTCGCATCTCCGTAAACTTATAGTCGATGCAGTCGATATCGAGAGGTTTGGTGCACAACCCTATTCTTGCTGTGCAATGGTCACGAAATGTGTGTACAAACGCGCAATCGACTGGGTGATGAAAACCCTTCCGCGTTTGAGAATGTGAGGAGTGAACGAGTCCAACAGAATCTCGAAGCAACATCAAAAATAACACAGATATACCTGTGTATGGATCCATACCCTTTTTAACCCAGCTGATGTTCGCTTTTCATTGTATGTTTCTGCTGATGGTTTGTCGCTCTGCTTTTCGATGCATCATCGACTCATTATCAGGGGTGCATTGCTGACCCTTTTCTCGGTCGCAGATAAGGGGTAGGTCAGCTCATAAACGCTTATCCGAGATTCACTGTCAGCAAGTCTCCTTCCAAAAAGTTGAGCGGATAGGGCACCGCAAACGTGAAGTCAACAATCCCGAATCAAACAACGAGATGCGTTTTTGTTCCTTTCGATTCTACTTGCTCTCTCTCACCGCATTCCCACCTGGCAAGTGAACAAAACGCATGCGCACAGAAAACGTCCGCGTTCTTCGTTGTCTGCATCTCCAAGAAGAACAAGTTGGTGATAGAGTCGCTGCCATCATCGTTGTTGTTGTCGGTGCAGTTCATGCCAGCGACAGACTGGACGACAACAACAAAAGCAACAACAACAGCAAAAACAACAGCAATACAAGCGAGTGCGGACCACCGTCGCATGACGAAGCTCACTAATCTAAGTAGACCGCATCGGAATATGCGATGCCTACTGGAGCTGCTCGCCGTCGTGAGCGCGGCGGCAGTGTGCGTGCACGCAGCGAATGTGGAGAGCGAGTTCGTGAACCAGAGCGCGGTTGATGGAGACTTTGTGTTCCTCGTGACGCGCGCAGACAACGCGTTTGGCGCCGACGTCGTGTACCCGAACGGCACGGTCAAGCGGCTCGTCACGGACGCGCGCGACGATGACGGCGGCGGTCAGTTCATCGACGCGACCAATTTAGGCATCCAGGTGATCAAGAGCATCCCGGACGTCGCCGAACTGTACGTTCTTTCCTATGTGCTGCTTTTGTGCGAATGTGTCGATATATTGCGGACGACTTAGTTGTCTTTGCTGTATGCATGCGTTGTGTTTCTTCTGCAGACGCCTTGCGAAGAACCGCGTGCACAAATTCGAAGTCGTGGACGTCAATTTCCCAAGCACGCTGTACGTGGTGTGATCGTATGGCGCAAGACGAATACTGCTGTGTGTGCTCATCATGCATTGCGTTGTTGGTGCGAATAGGGATTTATCCGACAATGAGCTCACAAGTTTGGACGCGCTCGCGATTCCGAGAGGCGTCAACAACCTGTACGTGCGCAGCCACCGAGATGTCTTTCGATCTGTCATCACCGATCAACCTTCTTGACTCTGTATTGTGGCAAATGCGCAGGATCCTCGATGGCAACCGCTTGCAAGATATCCCCGACGGGTGGCTGTCGTCGCGAGTGGAGCACATTTCGATGAGAGGGAGCGGTCTCACGACGCTCGAAGGGTACGCTTTTGGGAAAGACTTGCTCACGATCGATCTGAGTGGGAACGTCCTCAAGTCCCTCTCGAGCTGGAAAATGCCCGAACGACTCGCCACGTTCACGTGTCGCTCCTGCGGCATTGAAGAGATCCGTGGACTTGTGTTCCCCGCGCAGGACACGCTCAAGGACTTCGTGCTGCAAAACAACTCGGTCCAATATTTCGAGGTCAGAGCGTCGAGCGTCAAAGTCATCGAGTCGCTCACGGAACTGGATGTCCCGACCTTGGATGGCACCAACGACTGCTCGAGCGACGCCAGAGCGACGGCACAGACCGTGCGCGACGTCGCGCTCTGCGTGCTGAGTGATGCAGATTTCGATGCGAAGTACGCTCGTACGAGGTTGCTGACGGTGTCTTCTTCCAGCAGTAACGCCGCGGACAGCAGCTCGACATCTGCGGTCGGGAGTGACACAGCCACGGCTACCGACAGTAATCCGCAGCAGAATTGGATGCTGCTCGCGGTGATCAGCGTCGCGGTGCTCTTTGTGCTCGTGCTTGGCGTCGTGAGCTTCGTGCTGTACCGTCGCCACAAGAAACTCAAGGAAACCGAAGAGCTCGAGTATGAAGTGACGAGCAACGCGACGAAAGCCACGCAGTTCATCCACGGCAGCATTTCGACACTGACGCGACCCGACGGAAGCAGTGGCGTGGGTGGCTACAATCCAGAGTTCGAGTACCTGCCAAACGATATTCGCACGGACGAAGAGATGCAGCCGTATCGGTTGCAGCAGCGAGAGGTCGTGCGGGGTAGAATGATCGCGAAGGGGGGATACGGCGCGGTGTACAAAGCGAAATTCCGCAATGAGACCGTCGTTGTGAAGCAGTTGCTGCCAGATAAGACCCGCAACAGACAAATCCTCAAGAGTTTCATGGACGAGATCCGTATTTGCGCGTCGCTGGAGCACCCGAAGGTCGTGCGGTTTATCGGCGTCTCGTGGAGTTCGCTTTTGGATCTGAGTGTGGTGATGGAGTACATGCCCAATGGCGACTTGGGTTCGCTCTTGACGGAGCAGCTGCAGCGGCAAGCGAGTGGAGCGGTGAGTCGTCATGATTACACTTGGTTCCAGTCGAATGGCGCAAGCAGCAACCTGAAATGCAAACGCTTGATCGCACTGGACATTGCCGAGGCGCTCGTGTATTTGCATTCGTTCATCAGTCCCATTATCCACCGCGATCTCAAGTCAAGAAACGTGTTGATGAGCGAAGCGTGGGAAGCGAAATTGACGGACTTCGGCGTCAGTCGAGAGCTCGATGAAGACCAGACGATGACGGGCGAGATCGGGACCGTGTCGTGGATCGCCCCGGAAGTGCTGCGTGGCGAGCGGTACACAGAGAAAGCGGATATCTATTCGTTTGGCGTGATTATGACCGAGCTCGATACCTGCAGTCGTCCGTACTCGAATGGGATCCCGAGCGACGAGAACGGCGGTGGCAGTAACCAGCACACCAACACGCGCATCGCCGTGCTCGTGAGCTCCGGGTCGTTGAAGCCAAGCATCAACGACGATTGTCCTTCGAGCGTGCGACGACTGATCACCCAGTGCTTGGAAGTGGATCCAACGAACCGTCCGTCGGCGGTGCAGATCCACTTTGAGCTTCGCAACCTCGACGTGGCCGACGAAGAGGGACGCAGAGAGACCGGCAGTGAAAGTCAGGGGAGCGTCAAACGCTCCGGATCCAGTGCGGCGCGACCAAGCAAAGGCAAGAACGGCCGCAAGTAAACAAAAGGCAGTCGAGTGTGTGCGTGTGTGTGTGTGGCTCTCTCACCTTAATATATAATTTATCTGGATCTGTGGCATCGTTCGCAACGGAGCCCAGATTGAAGCATTGTCAACGCAGAAAGGTCGAGATTGTCGTGGAAACCATTCCAAATCGCTCAAGAGCTTCTCCTTCCATCAAATATTCTCAAATCGCACCCTCTTCTCTGCTCACAAACCTAAAAATGGAGTATTTTGGATACAAAATAGAAACATCAAATCGCTTCCTTTATTCCCTCGTACCCTATTTTTAGAAGAAAATAAGAGGAGGGATGTCGTAATTCTGATGTCTCTGAACTGAAACACAAAACCACGAAAGATTCTGTCACAACACAAAAAATAACCCGCTCAAGACAGCATTCATTTTCTTCGCGACGAACATGGGCGGTAGCGCGCCGTTGGGTCTCGAGACGAAGCAGCAGCGCGGCGTCTTCCTCACGTACATGTCGCTGTGGGTGAGCTACGGACTCTTCAATGAACTGGCGAAGCGCAACAACGTGCATTTCAACTCGACGTCGGCGGTCGTGCTCCAGTCGTTCCTCAAGCTGGGCATCGCGACGTACATGTACCTCACGACCGATGCCAAGGAGCACGCATCGGGGCTGCTGGAACGAGTCCAGTTTCTGCTGCAGCAGATCGTGCAGCACCGCGAGCTGCTGTGGCGCTACTTCATCCCGTCGGGACTGTACGTGCTCTACGATGTGCTCTCGTACGTGAACTTGCGCAAATTCGACGCGTCGACGTATTTCCTGTTGCTGCAGTTCCGCATGGTGATCACGGGGATGCTGCATCAGTTTATGTTTCAGAAGAAACTGAACCGCAACCAGTGGATCTCGTTGGCGGTCACGACGTTTGGCTGCGCGATCAAGACGCTGGGCTCTGGGAGCGCCAAGCATGGCAAGCATGGTGACACCCAAGTGACGCTGCTCGCCTACGGTCTCTTGATGGTTCAGATGCTGAGCAGCACGTTCGCGGGCGTGTACAACGAAGTGCTGTTGAAGAAGCAAGCCAAGATCCCGTTCAACCTGCAGAATATCTTTATGTACATGGACTCGATTCTGTGTACGATCGGGATGCTCGTGCTGGGACTCACGGGTCAATCGTTTGCGGAAGTGATCCAGCCCTCCGAGATCGCAGTGCTGTTCTCCGTGTACGTGCTGCCCATGGTGCTCATCATGTCGTTCATCGGCGTCGTCACGAGTATGTTCCTCAAAGTCCTCGACTCGATCCGCAAGGCGATCGCGAGTGCGCTGGAATTGGTGTTCTTGCCGCTGCTCAGCACGATTCTCTTTGGCGTGCCGCTGACGGCGTCCATGATCGTGTCGGTCGTGTTTGTAGCCTCGGGGGTGTACATTTATTCGCTCCCCGTGGAAGCCGCCAAGTCGGTTGGAGCGCATAAAGTGGTGGACCAAAACGCAGATGACGACTTGGAAAAGGGCAAAGAGCTTGCTGCGACTTCAGCATTGACGGCGTCGACGCTTTCGCCTCGACAAGCGGCACAATCTAATGAAGGGAAAAGCTTCTAGACTGTCTCACTGCCATCTATCTACAAATGAACACCAATACCGCTTCGCCAAGTGCATATAAAACGTTGCTTTTTTGTCGCTGTTTGCTATTGTCTTTTTGTCTATTTAGTGAGCAGGATAGGAAAGCAGTTTCGACTCCTATCGCTCTACTTCCATTCCACACCGGAGCCATCGCCGTCGGCGTCGTCTGGATTGCTGTGGTCTTCGTCTTCCAAGTACTCCATCAACTCGCTTGTGCCGAACTTGTCCATGTACTCGTCTTCGGTCATGTCGCCATACACCCGGTGCTTGTCGTCGACCATGTTTTCCCAGTGGTCTTCGAGGTTCAGGATGCGACGCGTGTCTTCGCGCATGAAATGCACGACGATGTTGTTGCAATCCGCGATCATCCAGTCGTCGCAATCGCGACCTTCGACGGAGTAGTCGAATTCGTCCTCCAGTTTGCGCGCGCGAAGCGAATTGATCATCATGTCGGCCATGCGACGCATGTGCGCTTGGGACCGACCGGTCGTGAAGATCATGTACTCGGCGAGACTCGACTTGCCGGCAAGGTCCACGGTGTACACGTTGATGGCCTTCTCCTTCTCTAGTGCAGAGACCACTTCATCCAAAGTAAAGTATGTCCTACAACGCAACACACAGAAAAAAGCTGTCAGCTACTGCTTACTCAAAGTGACAGGAACGCATGGAATATTGCACGTACTGCGGAATTGGAGGAATCATATCAGCATGGCGCTTGCCAACTTCTGGGACTTCCCATTCGCCTTCGGTGACAACGACACCCGTCGAAGCGTCGGCCAGTCCGGCAGCTGCCTCTTCCGCGTCCGCAGATCCCGACGAGAAATTGCGAGGCGTGTCCAAGTCGCAATAGAGATCCACCAACTCGTCGTACCCCTTGGCCGCATCCAACGCAGTCCAGTAGTCGCCGCCACTGATCACATGACCATCGATCGACAATTCCGCGCTGTATTTCTTTACCTTCGATGGGTAGTATTTCACACCAATGTATGCTGCTGCAGGGTTTTCGGCATCGATCTCTGCCTCTTCTGCTTCGTCGTCACTATCATCTTCATCTTCATCTTCTTCTTCGTCCTCGCTGCCACTTTCTTCACCATCTGACTCGTCGTCCTTTTTGGTCGCGAGAGCGGCACCGACTGAGCGCTTGGCTTTCTCGGTCACATCCGTCGTGTGCTGCTTCATCAGCAATGCGCTCGTCTGGAAGGATCGCGCCACAATGCCATTGCAACGCGCAGCATCATTCGCACGCGTGGCTGCAACAGCAGGGACACACTGCAGCGGTCGCACTGCTGCTGCTGCAGCGGCGCTGTGGGAACCAGCGACGGCGCGCGCAGCACGACGCATGGCGCGCATCTGCATCAGCATCTTGGTCATCGTGCTTGCAGTAGAGCTCTTCGCGTTTTGCATTGCTTCGTCCAACCAGTCTCAATTCAATACGATGCGAGTCCATTTTCCGACCGCAATTCATTGTGCAGAGTGGGCATTCATAAATGAATTGCAAACTGTCACCCATACTGAGCAGCAAGCTATGCATCATTTACCAACTTCATCGCTCTTCTTTGTGCAATTGTAAAAACATATCCGTTATCCTGAATAATGCCAGATATTAGGATCTTGGAGTCCATTATACTCGCAAAATGGCACTGTTCTTCATGTAAATGCGGAAAAAAGCCATCCAGAAAAAACGCATCCATATTGCATATGGGTTTCTAAAAAAAAGAAGGGGGTTGTGGCGTCGGTTGTGGCTCCAACGGGGATTCAAAGGACATCCGATCTTGCAGGAAGGGCATTGAAGAAAGCAAAACCGCGCCTCGCACACAAGAGCCGTTGAGTGCGAGTGACGACGACGGCTGCGGTTCTCTCTCTCCTTGTTTCCAGCATTCCATTCGGCGCAACGGCTACATCGTCTTCCTCTCCACGTCACCATTCCGAGTCTTCTTCCGCATCTATCCAGAGCGTTGATCTGCTTCATTTCCGTGTGCGCGCGACCCTTTGGTATCTTTCTGTCTGGCTTTCGTGACGCTTCAAAGTGAGAGAAAGAGAGTCGATCGCATCGACCTTTGGTATCAGGTTGCGTCAGTCTCGTGAGTGTGGAGATCTGCTTCGTGTGTGAAAGCAGACACGCACGCAGGATGCAGGATCCGATTCGACTGCATGGGAACCACAGTTCCGCGTTTAGTGACCACGATGCCGCGGCGATGGTGAGTGCAAGCACCAAGAGCAGACAGCCGACGATGAATCCGTACCAGCAGCAGCAGAAGCAAGAGCAGCAAAGCCATCTCGTCGTGCTGAAAGTGCGTCTGGGGGGCAACAGCATCCACCCCAGCAACAACAGCAGCTACAACACGGGAGCGAAAAGCTCGCCGCCGCTGGTGGCGACTCGAGAAGGCATCGCGATTGGCACGCTGTCGAGCGCTGCGTTCCACTGCAATAACGACCCCATGGTGAGTCGTTACTGCGCTTCTTGAGTCTATGCGCGATCCAACACTCACCGTGGCGTTTGCGTCGCTCTGTAGGTTTCGCCAGAACATGGTACGCTTGAATGCACAGCAAAGCATGGGATATGGGTGTATGTCGACCACAGTCTGCATGGCACAAAGCTCAACAACAGCCGACGCGTGCATCAAGACGCGGCAGTTGTCCGCAGTGGGGATCGCCTGCTCGTCGGCAACACGGAGATTGAGCTGCAATTTGAAGCACCGACTGCCAGAGACCGACGAGATGGTCCACCTTTGCGGCAACCCGGCAATCGGCACCACCAGTCAAACACTGCAGACAGCGACAGCAATAAAAGTAGCAACCAGGCAGTGATCGCTCCCTCGCCGATTACTTGGCCGGCGACAGCTGGGAAAACAAATCACTTGAGGCTCGGGATTCCAAAGATCGAGACGTCTGGCGATTCCTTTTCGACGGCGACGCCTCCAGAGTACATTGCGTCCCCCGTTCCTGGCGTGAATTGGCGCAGAAAGCGGCATTCCATGACGGCGTTCACGCCAACCCCATCTCCACCACCGCCAGGGTCCGCAGCAGGTAGTGCGAACCAGCACAGCAGCAATTCTCCTTCGATGTACCATCGGGCACGACCGCTGGTCCCTTCTGTGCCATCGACACCTCCACGGCAAGTGGCAACGCGTCCGTGCACTGCTGTGAATGTGAGTCCACACCAGCCATACGGTCACGTCAAATGGAAAGGTCGACCAGAAGACGACGATGATGATGATGATGACGATGGTGATGACGACAATGAGGATCAGGAAAAGGAGTCGCGCACAAAAGCTGCACCGCCACCACCGTTAGATTACTCGTCGTCGCCAGTCCTGACCCCGTCGTTCTTGCAGCGAGGGCAACCGCACTTTCCACCGAATCCGTCGCCCCCATCACAGCAACGCCAGCAGCAACATGCACACCACGCCGCCGATCCCCCAAAGTCTCGTCGCGACGACCTGCGCATTCAAGTCTCCAAGAAAATGGCAGGCGTGGTCAACAGCAAACGCGCAGGAGGCAATGCAGAGGGGGGACGACCCGCCCCAGTCGGCATCAAGATCCCGCTGCCGACAACGCCGAGTTCCAGTCGACCTGTATCAAAGAAGCCAACGACCACCAACAATCAGCTGGATTTCACCCCGCCCTCGTCGCCCGTGGCTCACAAAGACATTCTTCGTCAGAATGAATCGCTGCTGAACATTCTCAAGCACAAGTACAAAGAGGAGCAGCTGCTCAAACAGCAGCAGGAGGAGTGGATGCGCCACAATTTCAACCTTGGGTCGGCCACACCGCCCATGTCGCCCATTAAGAACGGGAAGAGTGCATCTGCGAACAATAGCGACGATGGAGAGAGAGACGATGCCGCTGATGACGACGCTGACACGGACATGTGCGATCTACAAATTCCGCCGCATGCTCCAGCGCTTTTACGCACAATCTCGCTTGGTCTCCACCAAGCGAGTCCTCGACTGACAGCTGCTGTGCTTGCGTCACGCGCTCGAGTGGGTAGCTTTGATAACGACAAACGGTCCAACCAGCGCTTTTCGCCACGTTCGGCGACAAACGTCTCCCAGGATTCTGATGCGGGTTTCTCGAGCGTGGGGAGCAGTGTGTCCACGCAACCAGCGTGCCATCGGCGTGTGACCAGATCCCTTTCGGTATGCAAACCTGGTGTGCTTGTCTCCTCGATTTGTAGCGTGTGATTGTTCTCACTTGTGTTTTTGCGCCTTCGCTACTTCTTGTTTCGCGTAGTTTTCTTCGGATGAAGAAGACGTGGGAAGCTCGGCCGAACTCGACGATTTCATCGGCTACGACGACGAGGTCGACGGACTCACGTCGTTCACAACGCATGACTTGTACGCCAGCAGTGACGAGTACGCGTCCACGTCGAGGGATGATGAGTCGATGAGGCAGTTTCCCTCCTACTCGCCGTCGAACGCGTCGCCTTCACGGACAGTGTCAACCACATCCGACCGATTTGCCATTGACATCGTGCCGTCATCGCGTGAGCCGGAAGATGACGACGTTTTGAAAAGTCCGCCACGCTGGAGCGCTGCATCGGCACATTCCATGCGGAAAGCAGGCTCTACCCCGAATCTGTTTGACGTCCGTGCTCCGCTAAGCAACAACGCAGGCGACCCCACCGCCACCACCACTCGCGCGCATCGACATCGAAACGATCCGTCGCCCATCGAGACTCCAAGCTCCTCCCAACGCACTGCTCGGCGGTTTCGAAGAATCCCGTCGCCAGTATGATGCGATCGTGGCGTGCCGAGACGCTTTTTGTCGATTGCATGTGCTCAACGCGCCATTTGTGTGTGTACATCGTGTCAACGGAGTATTATATTGCGTGCGACTATAATAAATACGGGTGTTGCTGTGCTTCGTCGCCGGAACTCACTTTTCTACAAACAGCGACTATTAGAACAAACGCAGGGGAGTCTGGCACCATTTCACGCACCCTGCCAACGCTACTATCCAGCCTCACGGACTGAGGGTGAACTGCATGCATGCATTCAGTTTTCGTCGCAAGTCACCGAGTTCTCGGTCCACTCGGTCGCTTTTGGTGCCACCACCGCCGACCTTGGGGTGCGTTGGAAGATGATTGGTGCTGGTAGTGCAGCAGTTTTTCTGGGGAGTGGTCGGTGGAGTCATATCAGGAGACGACGCTGTGGGGGACGTTGGCGCATACGAAAGCAGATCCTCGCTACTCGAGACGTCGCCGGACGCATGTTGCGGAGCTGCTGCTGCTGGTTGCTTGCTCATGTTGTTAAGAGGGAGGGTGAGTGTGAGGTCTCGCTTTCGAAGAAGGCGCTGTTGTCGGTGATGATGGTCGGCTAGGTCTTGCTCTCGTTCACGCTCGTCGTTGTTGTTTGGCTGGTACCGGGACGAGAAAGTCGACACGGTGACTGGATCCGAGAAGACCGACGAAGTGGACGAAATCGACGACGGGGACCGCAAAGACGCTACAGTTGGTTTTGTGCGTCGACTGCTGCTGGTATCAGTACGAGTCGTGGTGATTGTAGGAGCGGCGGTCTCCGCCGCTAACGCTGCTGATAAGTACTTGGTTTGCTCTCGCTTCTCGCTCACTTTGCGCTTCAGACGGCGCACCTCGGCTTCCAACTCCATCTGCTCGTCGTGCTTTTGGTGAGAAAGTAGCTTGAGGCGGTGCTCAAAGTTCCTCGACGTCCGCACCGCAGCATCCACTCGGCTCTGCAGCAACTTGATTTCTCGGCACAGACTGTCGCTGCGCTCTTTGCTCTGAAGCGCTTTCGCGTTCGCTTCGGCTAGCCGCTGGCTCATTTTCTCCGTCTCGACCTCTTTGGACTTTTCAAAACGCGTCCAGTAGTCTTGTTCCTGCTGCAGCAGCATCTTCAGCGCTGCACATTCGTTCTCCAACGAATGCTCACGGGTCTGCATCTGGCGTTGAGCGCTCTGGAGATCCTCTTGCGCCATCAAGAGGTGCTCTTCTAGCTCTCGGATCGTCTCCTTCGCGTCCTCTCGTTCCTTTCTTCGCTCCTGAGAAACTGTCTCCAACTCCTGCTTTAATCCGACGATCTCCCTACATAATTCAACCAACACAAGACACCTCACTCAGCCAATCTACCGTTCCACGCACACATTGATACGTATCGAAGCATAGACTCAGTACGTACGCTTGCTGCTGCTGCTGCGCGGTCACTAGTAGCTCATTGTGCGTCGTCAGACACGAGATCTGTTTCTCGAGAGCCGCGAATGTGCGAGAAAACTCGCTCTGCATCTGCAGCAACACGTCGCGGTAGTGCGCTTCACCATGCGCACTCTCGTCCATTGTGTGCGTCGTCGTCGTCGTCGTGTGGACTGGTCGCTCTTGCTGCTGTGTCTGTAGGTTTGGTGGTTCTCCGAACGCCATTTGAATATGGGGATCGTCGCGTCGCTCTTGCTTCTTCCGATCGTCTGGTCTCCGTTTCAAAATTGGAACTTGAATGCGTCCATTTTCGCGCCAAAAATCCAAATATATCCATTGCTGGAGGTCAAATGGGATGTTGGCAAGCAGTGCATCCGATCATACAGGTTTTTGAGATAGATGCTTCACTGTACAAAAAGGGTACAAACCGATGCTCCTATCAGCTAGATGTTGGTACTCGCTGGTTATGTCGGTTACGATCCCATGGTTGTGTTTTTTGTTTTTTTGAATAAACGAGGCGGGAGTTCTCTCTTCTCAAGCGGCGCGCAGTTGGACCGGAGAACCGCGAGAAGCGCGCACCGAGTTGACGCCTCCGACTTGTTCTGCTGCTTCTAGACGAGTGGTGCGGGTAGTGAGTCGAGATGCTGAGTCGACTGGACGATGCGCGCGTGTTCACTGGTTCGCATGATGTCATTTTCAGCGCATCGAGCTCTCACATCGTCCAGCAAACGCGACGTGAAAAAGCAGCACTGAATGGGCAGAAAGCGGCGCGGAAGACCCTGCAGCAGCACCGGCAAGCATCCGGCAGCAACAACAACAACGACGACGACGAAGAAGAAGAAGATGGCAGCGATGCGTTAGACGGCAGCAGTGACGGTGGAGACGACGATGATGGCGAAGACGATGATGCGGATGAGGAAGAAGCGTTCCGAGACTCACGTCATCCGCCGAGCGAGCGATACCATCCTCAGCACCCTTATAATGCGCAGCTCAATGCGCTCGCAAAGACGGCAAAGAGTCCGCGCGGGAAGATCGTTCGCCGCAGCTCGAAAGGGAACAAGGCGTCAGTGATGGTATACGACAACGACCACCCAATGGAGTTTGTCTTCTTACCGAATGGCGAGATTCGACCACGAGATGAATGTCCACCGGGGCTAGCGCTTCCTCCACCGGCATCAATAGTATCCGGAGCGCGCCATCTTTTGCCACAACATGCATTTGCGCAGCAGCAGAACGAGTATTTGCACGAGCAGAAGCAGCAACCAGCGAGAAGAACGCTCAGCAGTGCACCTGCAAGTCGAGGAATCACTCCTCGGCAAAGAAACAATGTCGCTGAAGCAACAACTTCAGCAAAAACAGATCGTGGTGTGCGATCGGCGTCTCGATCGCGCTCTCTTTCGGATTCTTCTGATGACTCGTCCTCTTCAGAATGTGGCTCTAGCCAATCTCCGACAGGAGCAGCGCGACGAAGACAAGGAAACGGTGCTGCTGTCTCAGTAGGGAACGATGGAAGCGAAAGTGGCGCATCGGAACCATCGGAGCCGTCGTCATCAGAATACGATCATGAAGAGAAAGAGAACATTCGGGAGCAAGGTCAGCGTGCTGCAGCGCAGAAGCAAAACCACAAGGTTTCTTCTTCCCCGAAGAGAGTAGGTGTGAAGAAACCAGTGTCGATCGCAGCAACGAGAAGCTCATCTGTCCGCAATAAGAGCGGCGACTCGTTTGCGAGGAAGCAAAAACAGTCGGACCGATCGGATAGACAGCCGCAAGGTGAGTACGAAGAAGAGCAGCAGTCGGAGAGGAAACTGAGAGCTGCGAGTGCACGGCAGCAGTCGAGTGTCCAGGCAGCTCACGAGAGCAGTCGGAAAGTGCCATTGCTGTCCCCCAGTAGCGCGTCGGATGACTCGCGGGCATCATGGTCATACCGACCTAAGGCTGTCAAATACGACGATTTGCATACCCATCAAGTAAGGTTGGACGAGACTCGTCAAAAGAAATCAACGAAGATGGATGTGAGAGACTTGCTGGGTGAAAAAGCAAACGTCAGCAACGCGCGGCCAAAACCTGCAAAGGACCATAGCGAAAAGATCGAATATTTGGAAGAGGAACTTCAAAAGGAGAAGAAGCGAGTCTTGGAGAAAATGACGCAGCTATTGGAAGAGCAGGGCAAGAACCAGCAACTCCAGCATCAACTGGACGCTTTGCAGTCCCAAATCGCATCCAAAGAGAGAGAGGTGGAGTTAAAAGTGCAGGAAGTCGTGCAGTCGAAAAAGCAAAGCCTCGAAAATGCTGAGTCGCAGTGGAAGTCTTCTGTTGAAGCACTAGAAGACCAACTCCATGTCAAAGACGCTGCGGTGCTGCGTTTGGAGAGTGAAAATGATCGACTGAAGCATGCTGTGTCCGAGTTGAAAGACAAAGAGCAGCAAGACAGCTCCCAGTCGCGTGATCGAGAGAGCTCCGACAAGCGCCATGAAAAAATCATTTCGAAGCTGAAAACGTTTCATTCTCAGGTTGAGCACTGGAAAGCTAGTAGCAAGGAAGCCATGGAGAGCTGTGACAGGAAACCTGACTTGCTGAGTCTCGTCGAGAGTGTTTGGCTGGATTTCCCTCCTTTCCCGTTTCTGGATAGTGCGAAAGGTGACAGCGACAGCAGAGGTGTCACGAACGAGCATACGAATATGATCGTGTTCTTGAAGAAGCGTCTGCGGTTGCGAGAAAATGAGCTGCGGCAAACACATGTGAAGTATGTGGAGCTCAAAGAGCTGTGTGCTCGTCAATGCGTCCGTGAAGCAGATTTGCAGAATTTCATCAACGAGCATCGACTTCGTGGTAATTTGATCATTCGGAAAGACAGAAGTGCGACGAATGAAAGTGCCAGCGACGCAAGAAAGAGTGTACAATTCCAGGAACAGCAGCGGAATGACGCCAAGACGAAAATGATCGTGAATCGTGCGACAAATACTTCTCCAACCTACGATGATGAGCAGGACAACGAGAGCGAAGAGGACGAGAATTATGATGGACATGACGACCACGACGACGATATTGCTGGTGATGAAGGCGACAAGGATAGTCAGGAAGCGTACTATCTACGAGAACCAAAGGTGTTTGTTCAAGTCAGCCGCGATGGTGTGTACGAGCATACTCCGCGGTCTTCATCTGCAGTGTTGAAAAAGCTGGAGGAAGAGCAGTCCCGAGCGAGAAAGAAAAAGGACCATCGCGAAGTGGAGCGCATCCGTTTAATCCCTTCGCCGACTTTAGCGCGCCGCTACGAACGCGTGCTCGCACCACCATCCGAAGAGTACCTGCCACCTGCACCACGGCGGAAGGGAGTGGCGATCAATCATAACACATCCACCCCACTTCGCTCTGCCAATAGACTCGGTCGTCCTCCATCGTCTGTCAACGCGACCCGGAGTTCAGGAGCAGTGAGGAAGAGACTGGTCAACATGCCGACATCAGTGCGCGCAAGTGCAACGAGGTCCAGCAGCAACAATCACTCGATCGCTTCACGCTCGTCGCGCTCCACAGCTCCTTGGGTTTGAGCAGGATGTAGACGACAGCAACAAATGCCGTCTGAGATTCGTTATGCTTTAGCCTGATTCCAATAAATGTACGACTCGTGAGGCGAGACGCATGTTCTGTCAAGAGACGCGGGGATCCCATCTAACGATGTGCATGCACATGCATGCGAGCCGTCAACATACCCACAATCGCATCGACATTCGAGAGCGATGTGAGAAGAGGTCTAAAAAGATACCATGTTGTGTATGTGTGTAATCTCAAGAAAATACTGTACTGACGAGAGTGATGGTGCGGATCGCAGAAACCTACATTAGTGTTTGCCACACCGAAGGAACCCATTTCTGATAGAATCCATTCAAAATCTCACACTCGATTTCAAATGTGAAAACAGGTCAGGATCCTGGATTAGCGTGGCTACATGGAAAAGAACACAATGGGAGATGGGCTGTACCCATCGGTAGTCTGCATGAAGTGTCCAGAATTGACGTCGCTGTCTCCATTCGGCGATTAACCGCAAATTGAAGAGGAGGGAAGCGCCGATCCGCTCTACGAGAAGAGAGAAAGAAAGCGACCATGGGCGAAAGCGAACTCGTTGTCGCGAAGGACCCAGCGTTCCGCGTCTTCAGAATACGGTGTATGTATCCTGTCACTTTGCATCCCATGGATACACACATAGTCATGGAGTTGTATCTAATGCTGTTCGTCCTTGTTCGTCCGTTGATGTGTGTGTGTGTGTAATGAGCGCAGTGTGGTGTGACGCCGATGAGTTTCTCGGTGGGTATCAGTTTGTGTACCGCCACGAATTCACGATGGAGATCATAAGTAGACCTGTGGTTGGGCAATCCACTGGGAAGAGCGACTTGGTGCTCCGGGAGCTGAGCTTGATCCATGGCGAGTACGTCAACGCTGTGTCCGTGTCGAAGATGTACTCGTCGAACCCGCGCGATGTGAGACCGAACTGGCGCTTGATGTCGTTGAGCACCAACTTGAACCGCCAGTTGCGGTTCAACTGGAATGGCGAGTTTGTCGGTAGCTGGCACCGCAACTCGGAATTGCGATCGCTCGACATCACACTGGACAAAGGTGGACACGTTGTGGAGGTTTCCCTCGTGTGCATCCCCGAACCCGACCGCGGCGCGCTCCCCAAATCGACGCAACGACGGCTCCTGGAGCTCCAGAACTCCCCGCTCTTCGACGTCTTTAAATCGCTGACACTGTCGGAGCGTGTGCGGGAGCGGTGGGATTATCTGCTCGCGCGCTTTTTCTACGTTCACGACCGCATCATGGCCACGGAAGTCCGGGCATTGGTGTCGACGGCGCAGATCCAAGTTCAGTTTACGACGGCACTCACTGCACTGCTCAATTACGTGAACAAGTGGCGCATTTGGAACGGCAGCAACATCAAAAAGCTGGACGATGCCGAAGCGAGCGTGCAGAATCTGGAGAAGGCGCTGGACGATGTGCTTGCCCACGAGCGAAGTAGCGGCTTTGAGCTCGCTGTGCAGCAGAAAAACAAGACCGCGATAGTCTCCATCGTGCAGACCCTCATGCTCGAAAGCAACTTTGACTTGGCCGCGAAGTTTTGTAAACGGGGCGACACATTCGACTACTTGGCGCGGCAAATCAAGGATATTCTTTGGAAAATCATCCCGAACGTAGATCCTGAGTACAAGCGTGAAGTGTCCGCATTGCGAACGGATTCGAGACTGGAGTTGGTCGCCAAGGTGCCCGTGCCTCGCAATGGGTACACTGCATTGCACGCAGCGGTCGACAAATACTACTTCCACGTCGTCGAGCTTCTCCTGCTTCAGGTTGGCGTGGACCCGTTGATCCGCACTGCGAACGAAGGCAAGCGCCCCATTGACCTGGCGAACGAAATCGACGGAGAAAAGGTACAGCAGCATGACGACGCGAGTCGGATTCTCTTTCTGCTCGCGCAGTGCACCAAGAAGCACGAGTTCGAGGAAAGTACGACGGTGCTGCTGGAATGCGGGAAAGCGAGTCTCGGAGAATTGGAGGAGCTCGTGCCGAATATGACGGTTGTGCAGGACCTGCAGGTCATTTTCAGTCTCGGTGCACCAAGTCTCCCGCCAACTACCTTCCGCCAACTCCTCGAGCGGGCTTTCCAGCATGTGATCACCGACAAGCTCGTGTTTGACGACGAGGCTGCTGTCTTCTTCCGCATCGCACTCGAGCAGTGCTACAGCAAAGGCTACCTC
This sequence comes from Globisporangium heterothallicum, assembly GCA_023334155.1. Lineage (NCBI taxonomy): Eukaryota > Oomycota > Peronosporomycetes > Pythiales > Pythiaceae > Globisporangium > Globisporangium heterothallicum. Next base: position 25,124 of record JAASGH010000121.1, read on the forward strand.
ACCAAGGCGCAATTGATGCATTGGGAGATCAAAACGAACCAAGTGAATATGGAGAGTGCGGAGTGGGTGACCGAGATGAAGCAGACCATTCAGCGGATGCAATCGCAACTGTCGACGATCCAGACCAACGTGAACATCCTGAGAACCCACTTCGAGGAGCTACGCGAGGCGTTGATCTTGAAAATCGAGCAAGAGGAACGCGCTGCGCGCTGTCAACAGATTGTCTCGCTGGTGTCGCTGGGGTTGATCTTTGTTGCCGGTCCCGTGATCAAGGAGATCATGCTTGGCGTGTTGGATCTCGCCGACGCGACCAGCTTGCTCTCGACCGCTTTGCAACTCACAGGGGAAGACCAGATTGCGAGCTTCTGCACAAGCAATGATGCCCGAGTGGATTTCCGCGATGGGATCGAAGCGGTCTTGAGAAAAGCCGAGATTGAGCCATTGGAGTTTGTGTCCGTGGTGAAAGAAGCGGTGATTCTGGAGCATCCTGAGTATGTCCAATCCTCCTCGAGGGCTGCTACTGAGGGAGATGCCAATTTGTCGCCGCCACCAGCATATGAACTGCACTTTGGTGAAGCGGTTTTTTCCAATGGAAGCGAGTCCTCCTCAAGAACTGACTCACTGGATACTGGTGATGACGACACTACTCTGGATTTACTGAGTGAATCTGCAGACCAACTAACGAAATCGGACACGTCAACACGGTTTGGAGGTGCTGCTGAGGACGAAAAGACTTGTGCCGACGCTCAATTTGCGATCCAAGGGGAGAAACGTTACAAGTCGACGGCATCACCTCTGCGCACCAGCTTCATCACACCCGAGCCGGAGTCATCGCCATCACGCAATATCTTCGTCTCACCCGAACCAAAGTCATCACGCAACAACTCTATCTCACGTACTCCTGCATTGGCGAATCAGAGAAGTGGAAGTTGTGCAGGGAGCTATGCGGGGAGCTATGCGGGGAGCTATGCAGGGAGCTACGCGGGGAGCTATGCCGGAAGCGACGGCCAGCGACCAAATGAGATCGTGTACTGGGTCGAGGAGAGCGACGTGGAAGCCTCGCCGTATCACTATGCAGTGCAACAATCGCGTGGCGATGTCGACGAGTTCAAAGAGTGTCTCGAGTTTGTCGAAGAAGAAGAAGACCACGACGTGAACATGGTGTATGAAATTGCCGTCGTGGAAGCGGGCGAGCGAAAACAATTGCAGCTGCCTCCGTATGTGTACGCGTCGTATCTCGGGTATGTCGATGTCGTTAACTACTTGCTGACTCGCCCCGACCTGAAACTGACTGAGGGCAAGTTCGTGACGAAGAATCGAGCTCGGAAAGCGTCGAAATGGGCTCCAGCGCTATGATGAGATTGTGCGGTGCACTGGGTCTCCCCCAGTGAGGGCAAGAAAGAAAGGGGTATGTGTGTGTTTATTTTTCATTTCCGTTCGTGGCGTCAGTGCTATATCATTCATTTCCACTTTGCATTTTCTTAAACTTCAGTGCTTTCCGATCGTCAATAAAATAAACGTTTCCATCTTGTTTGCACACCCAGGATCATCGCCAAAGGAATGCCAACGTGCAATGCTCTGTCACTAGCAAAGCGATGGCATACTTGAGCGATCTCTCTCTCTTTTGTTGTGCTCTTGCGCTACACTTGCGTGTCCCTTCGTACCGCTTCCGACAGAGTGAGCAAGTGAAGCTCCATCGCAAATGGTTTGTCCAGCGCGAGATCTTCGGTCGAGATGTGCGGTGAGCAGCTCCCAACGAGTGCAGACGCGCTCACAAACGCATTGTTCACGATCGGCGTGATACTCACGCTCGCTGGAGCTACCACGAATACCTGGCGCGTCGGCTGTTGGAGAGAAGTAGTAAAGAGCTCGTCCACACTGCTGCTTCCACCGGCGAGATCAATCACTTGGAAAGCTGGGCTCGCATGGACACCAGCAAACAGGAAACGCGGCGGCATGTACGTCTTGTAAAACACCACTGGGATTTTCCCCATGAGCTGCTGGACTTTGTGTTGAGGGGCGAACTGGCACGACGGAAGCGTGACGTGAGCCAACGTCGGGGATTCATGTCCGCCATTGTTGGAAAACGACAGCAGCATCGGAATCACACCCCCTTGATGCAACATGCCAAAGAACACCATCAACGAAAGGTTGAAGATCGCCCAGAAAGCAGCACGCACGCGATGCGTCAGCAGCGAAGATGCAGCGAAAATCTGGAGTGGGATGAGTGCCGGTAGCATGAACCGCGGTTCTTGGTGTGGCGCCATCGAAATGCACGCCAAGGGGAACAGCACGCTCGCGACTCCTAACAGCTGGCGATGCTTGGGCATCTTGGTATTGCCATTCGCTGTGTTTTTTGTGACGAGGTTGGTCAGGAATCGGATAAACAGCGGACCGAAGAGCATCGGCATGTTGACTGCCATGTGTGTGATGCGAGGATGCACGCCATGGAGCTCCAGGTTGTCGTACTGGAGATTATAGATGAAGTTGTTGAGCGGCGCGACGACGATGGCGTGGAGAAGATGCTGGCGGTCGATTTGCAGCAATCCTTGTGGGGAGCGCACCAGCTCTGGCCGGAAGTACACCGTGTCCATGATGATAAACCCAGCGGAGCACACCAGAAACGCCAGCAATCCCTGGACAGCAACAAAGCATGTCGCGGCACCACGCTTGAACATGGAGACAGGGTGGTCCCCCCTCTTTTTCGCAAACCGCTCGAGCAAGAGCGCGTCTTGATGGCGAACGAGCTCCACTCCGAGTGGGAAGAAGAAAAACACGAAGGTGAAGCGCGTGAAGAACCCGACGGCGAGTAACGAGCCCAGTAACAGCGTCTGGCGATGGAACATGCCATTGACGATGCGCTTGTGCTGGAACATATCGAGAAGGAGAAGACAACGCAATCGCGTGTGCAAATGAGTGACACGTCTAGTGCCTCCTGGACAATGCACCGGAGTGTGAAGACACGCAACGTACCGGATCACTGAGCAACAGCACCGCAAAGCAGAGCGCGAGCACGAACGTCTCGCACGTGTTGGAAAACGGACGCGTGAGGAACACGAGCGTCGTCCACGAGCTCGCGAAGCAGAGCAACACGCTCAGCGGGTCGTCAAAGTGCAGTTTCTTGGCGATCAGGTACAGGATTCGATCTGGAGAACACGACCAAGACAGAGGTCAAAAATCCAAAGTGCGTCATGGTTACCCTTACAGACACATCGACAAAGGCGAGAGGATGCATGGCGTGTCGTATATACCAATGACGAAGGACGCGAAACAGAGCAGCAGGCGCGGCACGACGAGCAGGAGGTACCCCGTCGGCTTCACACCCATCCACAGCATCACTCGATACGGCAGACCCGCCACGAGCGCGCTAAACACATACAAGCAACAGCACTAGCTGCATTAGACGCGATATCTAGGCCAACATCGGGACGGCATAGTACGGCCATACGGGAAGAGCACGGAGCGGTTTGGCGTGGGCAATTGGTACTCCCAGGGCAAAAACAATTGCGCGTGCAGCGGGTCGGTCTGGGGGTGAAGCACGTGGCGCGCCATCACCTCCTGGCTTTGGAAGAACTCGTCCGGGTGGATCATGCCCAGGAACCCCACGGCCGCATACACACGAAGCGCCAGCAGCAGCGCATACGCACGCCACCGAGAAGCGCTCTCGTCACGAGGTGGTGATGTTGCCATCTTTTAGCTCGCGTTTCAGTCGAATATTGGATTATTATAGAAGATGTGGGGATAAAATGGAGTTTCAAGTCAGAGAGTATACAAGTTACAAGGATTCGCATCAATTTAAATAGAAGGTGTTGACAGACTGTCTGAGTTGATAGCAAGTCGACTCGTTGAAATTGTGGAGCAGACTCTGTCAGTAGCATTCATGTTGTCGATCTCATGATTGCACAAATCAATATTGGTGCACATTGCTTCCTATTCTTGACGCAAAACAGTCAATCGCCTGCGTTCAATCTCTTCTAGTAGCTGTAAAACATATAGAGAGATCCATAACTAGCTCCAGAGCGACGAGCTCAAGCTTGTTGCTGCCGCCTTGCTTCGCTGGAAGAGACGCGGAGCTAAACGCGTCGTGACATGATGAACTGCAACCTGCATGAACCAGCAGCTGGACAGGCATTCTCAATTGGTGACATCGGTGACGTATCGTGGCTGCTTCGAGTCTCCTCGTCGTACCACCTATTCCAATTTCGTCCACTCACGTCTCTCTCACTCCCATTTACGGCCAATAGCAGACATCCTGTCGCAGAAACAGGCGCGTCACCACGTTTTATGAAGACGTCATTTCAACCTAACCAACAACCCTACCTTTGAAAACCAAAGCAAATCGTTTCCCACCAATCATGGCTCTTGGTCTTGTATTTATAGCCAACCAACGCTCGATTTGGTCCGCGTCAGTCGCTCTGTCGCATGTCTGCTGTCATTTGTGAGGGGTGAGGGGAGCAGGAAGAAATGAAAGGGGGACCAGTAACTGGTCGCCAGTATGAGGGGTTTCACTCGCGAATTCGCTGCCGGCATTGGATGCGTCCACGCTAACGCCCTCCTCCTTCCTTCCCTCCTTCTTCCTCTCCCTCTCTATACCCATCCATCATGGCTCAAGGCAACCTCGTTCGTCGCAACTCGCGCGTGACCGTGGACCAATTGCTGCGTGACGCGTTCGACCGTGTCGATGCGAACAAGGACGGCAAAGTGGATGCGCTCGACATCCAAAAGGGGCTCCACATCGCCGGCGTGCGCTTGACCACTGACGAAGTGGGCTCGCTCATGAGCAAGCTCGACCCAAAGAACCAGGGCCATGTCTCCTTCGAAGACTTCCAAGAGATCCACGACGCGTTCATCACCGAGACCTTCAAGGCGTTTGACAAGGACGGCAAGGGCTACTTGGACGATGCGACGCTGCAAGGCGCGATGCGAACGCTCGGTGTGAGCGTCACGGTCGAAGAAGCGCACTCGATGATCCGGGAACTGAACCCGACGGACACCCACCGCGTCCAGGAAAACGACTTCAAGTACTTGTACCTGTACTTGCGAGCGCGCATGCAAACGTCCACCTTGGAGCACTTCTTGTGGGACCCGGATGTCCGCCAATTGTCCAAGCACTGGTGGAAGTCTAGTGTGGAAGTGGGCGAAGGCGGCTTGCGAGCGCCCATCCCTGAACAGAAAGAAGCCACCGGCAGCAAAGTGACGCCAACGATCCGATTCTTCGGCGGTGCGCTCTCCGGTGTCATTGAAGCGCTCATCTTGACTCCATTGGATGTGACCAAGACGCGTCTTCAACTGGACAAGACCGGCCAATACAAGGGCATGCTCGATTGCGGGAAGAAGCTCTTCCGCGCCGAAGGACCAAAGGGTCTCTACAAGGGGTTCACGCCATGGACCATCCACGTCGTCACCAAGAACGGCACGCGCTTCTACTTCAACGCCATTTACCGCAAGTTGCTCGCGGACAAGAACGGTCAAGTGAGCGGCACGAAGGAGTTTGTCGCTGGTGCGCTTGCGGGTGCCACCGAAGCCGTGCTGATCGTCACGCCGTTCGAAGTGATCAAGACGCGCATGCAAGGGCAAAACATCGTCAAGGGCGAAGTGGCCAAGTACGGTGGTCCCCTTCAGACGACGCTGACGATTATCAAGAACGAAGGTCCCACGGCGTTGTGGAAAGGCGTGGCGCCTACCATTGGCCGTCAAGGGCTCAACCAGGCGTGTAGTTTCTGGTCCAACAACGCCATCAAGACCCATGTCTGGAAGCTGCAAGATGGCGAATCTCTTCCTGCGTGGAAGAGTGGACTCACGGGTATGCTTGGTGCCATCCCAGGTCCGTGCATCAACTGTCCGATGGACGTCGTGAAGACGCGCCTCATGGCCCAAGAAACCATCGCGGGCCAAGCACCAAAGTACACGGGCATGGTGCAAGCGATGCGTGTGATCGCCAAGGAAGAAGGGTTCCCTGCGCTCTACAAGGGGCTCGTGCCGCGATTGACACGTCTCTGTCCTTCGTACGGTATCCAATGGCTGGTGATGGACCAAGTCACGGCGTACTTCACCAAGAACTAGATCTCGTTGTATACTCTCTTTTTTTGCATGGTGGATGATGCGAACGCGCTGGCTGGCTGCATCGCCTCGCTACAAAAGCGGGCAGCTCCGCTTTTTGCTATGGCAAACCGAGATGGTCCTGACCTTGCAATATTGCATTTTTGTGTGTGAGATGTTCACTTATAGAAACAAAATATACCGAATACGTAACGTGGACACATCCTCGAGATTGGATACGTCGAGCAATGTGCGGTGTGTTTACCGCTCGAGCTGAACTAGGTTGGTTGTGACCATAGAAAACAAACCAGGAGGCTGCACAACCATTTGCTGGATCCCAATCGCTGCATTTCGTTTCTATCTCTTTGACCTTCCTCTTTCGCCACGACTCGGAAGCAACACTCTGTATCACGCATGTACCCAATTCACACAAGCAACGCAACGCAAAGCACACACACTCGAAGCGAAAGAGAAAAAACAAATGCTGCAATTTCTGTTTATATTGTTTTTTGATTCTCTCGCACTCGCTCGTTTTGTATGGTGTGAGTGGGGGGACAAGTTGGTCGATTAAGGCACGCGATCGTCACTCACAGAGGGTTCCTTTGCCTGCGCGAAGAAGCCGACGAAAGCCTCTCTAACCGTCAAGCGAAGCAGCACCGGAAATAATTTCAATCAACTCCGTGGTAATACGGGATTGACGCGCCTTGTTGTACACAAGCGTCAACGACGAAATCAACTCCTGCGCGTTGGTCGTGGCGTTCTCCATGGCCGACATACGCGAACTCTCTTCACTGGTCGAGTTCTCGAGCATACCGTGCCACACCGCCGACGCGATCTCGAACTCCTTCAAGTCCGCCAACACTTCTTCGCGGTTGTCTGGTTCCAACTCGTACCCGGCGAGCGCTTCCGAGTCCACGGCGATCGACAACGAACGGATCGATGGCAAGTACGCAATGGCCGACACGAACTTGTTGTACACAACGTGCACGTGCTCGTTGTCCGACTTGGCGGTGGCCACGATGGCTTCGGCGACGGCACTGGCGACGGTGAAGTTTGGTGGGTTCGCAAACGTCTCGGTGACCGACGCACGGATTTGTGGACCAAAGTCACGACGAAGTTGGGCACGACCCTTGTCGCCGATGACCACAAGTTCGGCCGATGGAGCCGCACCGGTGGCCAACTGCTTGCGCACAGCCTTGGCGATACCCGAGTTGATACCACCGCAGAGACCACGGTCCGAGGACACGACGACGAACGCGTTGTCGCCTTCGAGTTCTTCCGCTGGGATCAAACCGTCCGTATCCAACACACGGTTCTTGCCGTTCAAGTTGTCCAACCAGTTCTAATACACATGCACACAACAGCACACACATATGTGAGCTTTCTCTGCGTCGACACCAGGAGGGGACGAACGAGTGACGAGAACGCACGGTGAATGGACGACCCGCGTTCATACGGTTTTCAGCGCCACGCATCTTGGCGGCGGACACCATCTTCATCGACTTGGTGATCTTGGCGATGTTGGACGTGGCACCAATACGCATCAAAACTGAGATACACACGCGCAATTGTGAGTCAGTGTCCCAGCAGCAACAAAATGGCGCGACAGTGTACGTACTTTGCTTTTCGGTGGCCATGCCACGCACTTGCTGGCCGGCAGCCCTGCGAATACACAACAACAAGAGCACAACATCGCGTCAGCCACTCGGTCCATTCTCGGAGCTCGTCCTCCTGTCAGTCTCGCATCCACCCCCTTCCCCCTCATAATGTTCATTTGCGCTTATTATGTCGGTTGACAAACGATACGACGTTCGCTGTGGTTGGTGCTGGAAAAACACGGTCTCTCTCCGGATTCGGGAATCTCCGTCCACACTTTGCTTGTCATTCCCGAATCGTACGAGGAAAATGAACCGAAATTGCGCGGGGACGCTGAACGGAGGGGGAGAGGATGAAGGCAGGCGGACAGACAGCGAGGAGAAAGGGATGCATATGTACACAGCATTTCACGTGTACACAGCGCCATCTACGGCACGCACTTCATGGCTGGGAGGGAGTTCTTGACGACGAGCACCATCTTTTCACTTGCGCCTTTGGGATTCCTTTGTGTGCGAGCTGCTCGTGTGGACCAAAACGGAAGGAGGGAGGCAAAGGGGGGGAAAGAGGACCGAGCGGCTGGGGACCGGAGGATGGCACGCGTTCGCAAATTTCGGGATTTTCGGGATGTTTCCCCCAAATTCGGGATAGGATGCAGACGGTTTGTCTGCAAAAAGCGACATCGGAACCGCGGTCCTGAACCGTTGGGAAATCGATTGAGGAGTGTATTGTTTACGATGATGACTCCGTAGAGTGACATGTTGGAGAATAGTGACGTGAGTGGAAATGCACTATTAGTGACATTAGTGACGCTTTTGATGCACAAACTGCGGATTGCTGGAAAATGACGAATGCATCGAGACTTTATGAGAGTGTGTGAGTCTTAACGCCGTTTAAAGGAGCAGAAGCCACATCAGCGATCCGGAAGAGCGTGCGGATCACATGGATGTGGACACGGGGATCGTGAACACGGAATCGCGCCAGCCTGCTGCGCGTCGCTGTTTGCGCGGAGGTGTCGCAGCTTTCTCTGCTCCTGATGGTGCTGCTGGTGCCGATGGGAATAGTTTTGCGGTCGCTGTCGTCTTTGTATCCGCTGTGGTGATTGGAGCGTCCAGATTGCCATCCGTGGCTGTCGCGTCAGTATCGCTGTTGCTGCTGGCGCTTCGGTTGACATTTTTTGGCTCGGAATGCTCGCCGAGAAGCGCTTGCATGAGCGACTTCTTGCCGTTGTGTTCCAGTTCGGCAACACTGAGCTTTGGCGGTCCGATCCAGATCGCAGGTCGGCGTAGCTTCGGCGCGTGACTTGTCTGAGCACCGTTATCGGAAGGCGAAGACGACGAGACGTCGACCTGTGGCACTGGTGGCGAGCAGAACAGACTTTCTCGACGGAGGTTGGCTCTCGCCGGTGGTGGGATGCGAATCGCGCCGCGGCGCGTAGGCTTCATTGCCGCGTAGAACGCGACCGCGTGCTGCATGGATTGCGGACGCCACGTGTTGCCCATGTTTGCTGTCTGGTTGCACAGCGTCAGCGCCTGTTTGAAGTGCGACTGAGCCTGTGGGAGGTTGCCTCGTTGGACACAGTACTGACCGAGTTCGTACTGCGTCAAGCACTCCATCTGTGCATCACCGAGCTCTTGAGCGAGCGCAAGCAATTCCGTGAACTCGGCCTTGGCGATATCGAACTCCTGCATGCGCATCAGCGCTTTCCCAACGTGATGGTGGCAGCGTTGCTCGTAGACGGCATCTTTGGCAGTCATCGCGGCTTGCAGACTCTCTTGGTGCAACCGCAACGCTTCGCCGTACTCGCTGGTCAGCTCCAGCAGTCCCATCGCGTACGCATCCGTGCAAACCATTTCCAGCCGAGAGCGAGTTGCTGCTGTTGACCTTGCTCCTCCTCCTCCTCCTCCAAGCTCTCTCGCGAGTTCGGAGCACATCTCAGCGTAGAAGAGAGCCTGCGGCATGGAAGTGCATCGGCGCCAGTTTCCAATCGCAAGCAGGACACGCGTGAGCACGAGCAATGCATCTCGAACGAGCATCACGACCACGATCTTTCGAGAGCTGTCATTTTGTGCCAGCGAGCCGACATCTAGCGTCAGTCCTGCTTCGCGCTCGAGAAAGCGGCGAGCGGCGGGTGCCACGGTTTGTGTGATCCACTTTCGGAGCGGTCTGCTCTCGACAAGGAGGCGGAAGCCACCGCCGGGACGGACTGCTGTTGCCGTCGCGAGCATTTCGTGGACACTATTGTGCTCCAGACCTAGAGCAGTGGTTGTGAAGTGGTTTCCCAGGAGCTTCCAGAGCAAGGACGCTGTGCTGTGGAAACTCGTGTCGAGATCGTGGACCTCACCCTGGGTCGCGCATTGGTGGTGGACGTTTTGGTGCATCATCTGCTCCATTTTCTTCAACCACGAGGAAGCAAAGACAGTGCGCAGCGTCTGGTAGTCTGCTGGAAGCGTGTGGCAAAACGTTTCTGTATCGTCTCCATCTTCGTGGTCGCCATGATCTTCCGACTCGTCTTGCTGCTCCTGCTGCTCTTGGTTTGGGGTGTCAAAGACTGACAAAAGCGGTGGCGATGTCATCAATGGCGGGGAGAAGTCCCCCGAGTGTGTGTCTTTGGGACTACTCGATAACTGCTTCAAGAGTTGCTGAATGTCCGCATTATCGGGTGCAAACTGGCGTGCCAACAGAGCAAACTCCATCGCGTTGGCGTCGTTGCCGACACAACGCCAGCATTGCGCTGCGATAAAATATCCACTTGCAAGGGTAGGAGCAGCAGAAATCGCCGCCAACGCATCATCGAGCGCTCGCTGGGTCCCCTGGACCGTGTCCCCTGACTGGTCATTTGCTGCGTGTGCGTCTCCTTCGTTTTCTTCCGGCTCGTCGTTTCCAGCATCCAACGAAGAACACTTGTCGAAATACACAGAAGACACGAATCTCGACGCATCATAGTCGACGTACTCCAAGACGGATACTGCTCGCTGGCAGTACAGCGACGCTAAGTGCGTGTTGTCGGAGTCGCTTCTCGCACTGTCCCCTTTGGCACCTTTTTTCTGAGGTCGCACCTTGGTTGAGTCACTCGCCAATTGCATTTCCTGGATTTGTTTGGTGAGGTCGGAAAGGAAGTCAAGCTCTGGCTGACATGCTGACACTCTCGATTCTCTTCCGTCAGTGGACGTCAATTCCGTACGCTGTTTCGTGGCGAGAAGCTGACATGGTGCTGCTGCAGCTTGGTTCATGTCGCCGGAGCTGCTTCCCATTTCAAAAGCGCTCGCATGCTGACCCGTCGATGCAGAATACGAGTCTTCGTTCATAACTGATGCGCGAAAGGAGAAGCTGTTTGGTGGCGCTGGTTGGCTCCGACAGTCGAAGAATGAATCTGCTGTGCCTCAAACTCAAGATCAAAGAAAGAAGCGCTGCATAGCGCGGAAGGCAACGAGCCAATATCGGAGAAACGTTGTCTGTTCGCACTAAAGATAACCCCAAGGTTTCCTTCGCAACGATGCAAGTCCTCCCACCGTCAATTCGCATTGCTTTCAGAAAAATGTGGAAAAGTCTAATTTTGTCACGAGAAACAGCTTTGCGGGGATCAAAAACGGGAACGTGCAGAAAAACGATACGAGACCGAGCAACCACTTTCCCTTCAGGAACTGCCACCTCACCATCGTCACATTTACGGAGAGTTCCAGATCGGAACAGGAGAGTACCGTGCTTCAAGTCATCGCGCGTATGCATCTTCCTTGGATCGGCAAGGTTTCAAGTGGCTTTGCGAGAGCGGTTCTGTCGATCAAGCACAGGCGCTCCTGGATCGGGATGGCACCGGTGCCGTACAAAGGCACCAACGAAGCGTACCCCGAGAGCCACCAGATGCTCGAGCTCTGGCTCAGGAGCAAGCAGTAGGGATCCTGGAAGAGACCAACGTCGACGCGCACGAACAGCTCTTGCTGGTCCGATGGATGCATGCTGTGAGTACCACAAACGAAGTGAATCGACCACACAAGAGACTCGTCAAGATTACTCGCTGCGGTAGGAGGTGATGTGAAACGCTGTTGAATCATTTGGTTGTAGCTCCCATTCGGATCAATGAATGAACCAATCAAACCGCCTGCGAATCGACATGTCGCTTTCGTCCTCGCACTGATTCCCATGCCGAGTCTAGGTCACCTCGCCCTTCCTATTCCCTCTCTCTCGTCCTCATCCGAATGGAAAGAAAAAGCCCAAAATAACGCTCGCCGATGTGTATCCAACGCCTCTCATCGCGTAAAATCACGCGAATGCAACGCTTGCGCGCCAAAATCCACTCGACCGACTTCTGACATTTTGGTGCTCCAGCATACCGTATTTCGGGATCGCTGTGCAATTGCAGCAACTTTTTGGTTGCTGTTGTTGGTTGTGGCTCCTAATTAAATCAGTCTGCCAGTCAGCAAGTGCCCCCAATCGGACCTCAGGAAGACAGCATTCCCTTCCAGCGCTTCCGATTCCCTCTCTGCGTCGCGCTTCTCTGCAGTAAGTCTCCCCCCCCCCTCTGCTTCGCATTCTCCTCGCTCTCCCTTCGGTCGGTCGCTGCGAGACATCGACCTCTTTCGCGCTTTTCCCGCCAGTCAGCAACCGCAAAGCAGCATGGAGAATTTCCAGAAAGTCGAGAAGATTGGGGAAGGCACGTATGGTATCGTGTACAAGGCCAAGGACCTGACGTCCGGTCGCATGGTCGCGCTCAAGAAGATCCGCTTGGAGGCCGACGACGAAGGTGTGCCTTCCACGGCGATGCGCGAGATCTCGCTGCTGAAAGAGCTGAGTTCGCACCCGAACGTCGTGTACCTCTACGATGTGATCCACGAGCAAAACAAGCTGTACTTGGTGTTTGAGTTTGTGGACCAGGACTTGAAGAAGTGCCTCGAGAAAACGCCGCATCGCATGGACATGCTGCAGATCAAGAGCTACCTGTACCAGCTGCTCGCCGGGATCGCGTTTTGCCATGCGAACCGCGTGCTGCATCGCGATTTGAAACCGCAGAACTTGCTGATTGACCAGTATGGCAATTTGAAGCTCGCAGATTTTGGACTCGCGCGTGCGTTTGGCATCCCGATCCGAAGCTACACCCATGAGGTGGTCACGCTTTGGTACCGTGCGCCTGAGATCCTCTTAGGCGCCAAGCACTATTCCACACCCGTGGATGCGTGGTCCATTGGCTGCATTTTCGTGGAAATGGTGAACAAACAGCCATTGTTCCCAGGAGATTCCGAGATCGACGAGCTGTTCCGCATTTTCCGAGTGCTCGGGACTCCAGATGAAGGTTCGTGGCCTGGGGTGTCGAGTTTGCCTGATTACAAGACCAGTTTCCCGAAATGGCGACCGCAGCCGTTAGCGAAGATCGTACCGCAACTGGACCACGTCGGCGTCGACTTGCTCTCGGTACGCTTTCCATCATGCATGGCAACTGCTTTGCATTGCGATTTTTGGCATGCTCATGCCGCTTGATTGCCCTTATTCATGCTATTTCTTTTTTTTTTTCCATTTATGTTTGAAATGTGTAGCGCATGCTGGTGTATGAACCAAGTCGTCGTATCTCGGCGCGTGCCGCGATGTCGCACCCATGGTTTGACGATCTGCACCAGCAGTATGCCGCGTTCCGTGGCGCCAACAACCAAAACCACTAAGGCGCTGGGGCTGTGTTGAAAAATACGTGCCACATCCGCCATAAAGGAAAAACATCTTTATACCAAAAAAAATCGACGACAGAGAAAACGAAGGGCGACTCTTTCACATCCACGCGAGCGTCCTGCAAGCAACGTGGCCAGCAAGTGTGACGCCAAAACAAGACGATGAACGAAGCCATCAAGCGTCGTCCCTCCCATTAGAAGAAAGGTGGAAAACAACAGCGAACACCCCAAGACAACCATGAAACCACACTCACACGTATGGACGCAAACTTGTGGTGAGAGATACAAAGGCAGGCTCAAGACAGCATGCTGGCAGGGAAATCCAGATTTCGTTGTCAACGAGTCGAATGGAACGCGTCCAACGACGAAAGCACGAGCGATGCATGCTGGAGTCCAGAATCCACAGAGAAAGGGAGAAAAAAGAGCACGATGAACGCATGGAAGACAAGAAGCAACCGACGCGAAAGCGAAGCGTGTTTGCGATGGAATGTCACTGCGAAGAGGCTGAAAACGAAAAGAAGTAGTGCATGTGGTGCTCGACCACATTTTGAATTTTGTCCATTTCCGTCCATTTTCGCTGTTGACTTTCTGGTCCTTATTCGGCAACTTTCCACATCTGTACCGTCTTTCGCAACAGAATGTTGCTCCATTAGGGCGACCTCATCTGACCATCCCATCCCGTTCTTTCTGATTGATGACACACAAATAGACAAGGTTATTTGAAAATGGCGCGAAAGCGATCGGCAGTTGACAGCGACGACGAGGAATATGTGGCGCACGCACCCGTCGTGCGGAAGCGCGACCGGAAAGCAGGTAAACAGCAGCAGCAGGTCCACGCAGTGGCAGTGCGGAAGGCGCCGCGCTCGTCCAGTAAAAGCACGTCTTCTGTCGCTTTGTCGCAACGAGTCGCTAGCACGGTCACACCCGATCAGATCATCCCGAGCGGCTTCTCCATATCGCACCACCAGCAGCAGCAGCAAGTGGTATACGAATATGACGAAGAGGACGAGGTGACCGAAGAAGACGAGGAGGGCGAGCACGCAGGACGCGGCGCGTTTGACGAGGAGCATGAAGCAGACGAGAGCGATGACGAGGAGGAGGAGGAGATCGCGGCGCCTGTGGTGTTCCAGTGTGGCACGTGTCGCTCGATTTTCGGCGATTCGTATTCGTTCGTGGGCTCGAACGCCGAGTTGTTGCTGGTGACGCTGAGCGCCGTCACGAACATCACGACGGCGAAGGAGCCGCAGACGTCGAAAGATGGCATGGACATGGGCAGTTCGTTCCAGGAACTGCTGTGCGCGCAATGCCAGACCGTGCTGGGTCGCAAGTATGTCACGACTCCCGTGCCACTGGACCCGATCCGCGGACTCTACAGCTTTGCGACAAACACGATCGCCAGCTATCAGCTGGGGTACCCGCAGTTGAGTCTGGAGCAAGGCGCATTGAGCACGAGTGTGGACGCCATCAAGCGGGCGACGATCGAGTGCGACGAAGCCGTGAAACTGCTCTCGGTGGACCGGAACGAGGTTGGGAAGCTCCGCGCGGACATGACGAAAGTACAGAACCTCTTGCTCGTCGTGGATGAACGGCTGCATCAGTTAGAAACAGGCGAACCCGATTCAGAAGCCGAAGACGTGGTGCATCAGCAAGGACGGCGAAGGCGGTGAATATCACCACCATATCGACAAAGAAAACCTCAGTAGCTAGCTGCGTATGCACCGAACACAAGCCCAATTTGCACCTCCTTCTCTCTTATATTTTCTTTTGTGTGTGTGTTTATCTCGTTTTTTGTGTCTACTGCTTCCGTCTCCTCATTGTGCTTCTTCCTCCATATACGCGGCGAAACAAAAAGGGAGCTCGCTTGTATTTGCCTTGAGCATACTTTCTTATTGGGCCGCTTGGGCTTCGAACGCAGCGTTGATGGCAGCGATTCCCTGTGGTGGCTTGGCCTTGCGCATCTCACCAGGTCTACGCAGGGAAGAGAACACACGCAAATGAGTCCAGCTCTGCTAGGCGGAAAGAACAGCTGCATGTCAGGACTCACCGGTCGATGTACTCGATGACGGCCATTTCGGCGCCATCACCCTGTCGGAAATCTGCTTTTAAAATACGCGTGTAGCCACCTTGACGAGCTCTATCATGCAAACACACACACCATGGATAGCATTTACATTGCGTCAGCATCACCTAGGATGGTATACGCATGTACACATGAGCCATGACTTTGAACATACTCGTAACGCGGTCCAAACACATCGAAGAGCTTCTCGACCGCTTCTGGGGTACGCAGAATCGCTTGCGCGCGCTTCTTCGCGACCTCATCGCCCTGCTTCGCGAGCGTCACGACCTGGTCGGCGACGCGGCGCAACTCCTTCGCCTTTGGCAGCGTCGTGCGGATGCGTTCGTGGGTGATCAACTGATCCACCATGGTTCTACATGAGTCGAAGAGATCCACACACACACACATATCCATGAGTGTTCAATGATTCATTTGGACATTGCGAGCGTTTGCGTCGCACATGACGCCTCCAAATGGGAGTAATACGGGAGCACCAGGACCATGAGCAGGTAGCCCTCGATCCGCGCTTTCGAGTGGGAGACATACCTGAGCATCGCCCATCGGTGCTCCGACGTGCGGTTGAGCTTCCGGAACGCGACACCGTGCTTCATTTTCCCCTTTGCTGCTGCACGCTTTTGGCTTGGTGCGAGAAGCTGGATGGACGAGAGGTGGTTCGCTGTGACGAGATACCTTCGTGCGACTTCCCGATTCTACGCGCAACAACGACTGCTCGGTCACCGTCGTGCGACATCAGGAATCGAGTGGTCCCTTCGAGCGACATTCATCTGGCAACTCGCTTCAATTGGACCACTTTTTGCGAAAGCGCTCTGTGCTTTTCTAAAACCTGTCTATTGATTCTTATTCAGCATACTTTGCGAGTGACAGTTGCTCGCGGTCTTCGATATCAAGAATCACAGCATCGAGAGCCTCTTTAAGAGCGCGATAAACGCCTGGATGCATTGCGAGAGGTGGGTACGCGAAACGACGCGAGCTGAAACGGACACTTCGACGGAAGAACGCCAGCTACCTGCACATCTCGATTCATTGCCAGCGTCACCCTCTGCAAACAAGGCGAACTCCAGCACCTTCCCTCGGCAGCGTCGACAGAGCACCACCACCACTCCCCCTCCCATTTGCAGCATCCATCATCGCCATCATCGTACAATCATGGGGAACGTGCAGCAGCAGATCGGCAAGCGCACGACAGTCGGCGGCCACGAGGTCGAAATCGTCAAGTACTTGGGCGAAGGCGGCTCGTCGTTCATCTTTCTCGTGAAAGACGCCGCTGCCACGACGGCAGCCAAGCCCATGGTGCTGAAGCGCTTGCTCGCTGAAAACGAGACCGCTCTCGAGTGGATCCACAGCGAGATACGCATGCATCAGAGATTCAAACACCCGCAGATCGTCGAGTTCATCGCATCGCAGACGAACCGCTCGCGAGGCTCGGAGCGGGAAGTGTTCATCCTAATGGAGTATTGTCCCTCGGGCCATCTCTATGAGAATATGATGAAAATGGGCGAGAAGCGGTTCACGGAGCGAGAGTTGCTGCGTGTGTTCAAGCAGCTATGCGTGTACGTCTCCTTTCTTCCATGATGGGTAGTTGGAGGTTTCTCTTTGACGCCACATTACATCCTCTAATGCATGTGCACGTTTCTTGATATGACGCGCATCCAGACCCGTGAGTGTGCTGCACCACCAAGATCCCCCCATCGCGCACCGCGATCTGAAGCTGGAAAATTTTCTTTTGGCCAAGAACGGCACCTACAAGCTCTGCGACTTTGGGTCGTGCATGGAAGGTCCGCAGAGTCTGAAAACCAAGGAAGACCGCGCGCGCGAAGTGGAGAATGTGCTCAAGCGCACAACCGCGATGTATCGCTCTCCCGAGCTCGCCGACGTGGAAGGCACCGCGATGTTTGGTGCCGGAGAGCTCACCGAAGCGGTCGATGTGTGGGCCATGGGGTGCATTTTGTACACCATGGCGTTCTTCAAACCGCCCTTCCCACCCGAGGGGCTGCGCACCGAGCGCTACACGATCCCGGAAGGATCCAAGTACTCGGCGGATGTGCACACCTTGATCAAGCGCATGATCACTGGCGACGTTGAGCTGCGCGCCACGCTGGACCACGTGATGGAGTGCTGTGACGAAATCATGGACGGCCGCAAAATCCCGCCACTCCCTCGCGTAGGCTCGGCGCCTTCGCCGAAGAAAACGGCGTCAAGCAGTGACAAGAAACCTGCCACGGCACCACGCGACAGCTCATGTGACTCGAAATCCGGTGCGACGACGAAGGTCAAGACCACCGAAGCGAGGAAAGAAACCCTGCCGGCATCCAAACCTGCGATGGACTTGCTCGACATGGACTTCAACCCGACCATTTCGTCAGCAAGTGCTGCGAAAACGGCTTCCGGTGCTGCTGCATCGTCAGCGTGGACCACTGCGCCTCCAGCTGACGGATTCGCAGACTTTGCGAACTTCCCGTCACCGTCATCCTCCGGTGCCGCGAGCAACCCTCTTGGCGGTGGCAAGCGAATGGACGAATTTGGGTTCCCGGCGAGTCCGGTGAAACAGCAACCCGCACCACCAACCTTTGGGTTTACGGCTCCAGCGTCGACTTCAATGCACACGCCGCCAGCTGCTCCGGTTGATCCATTCGCAGAACTTGCTTCACCGCCGGCGCCAATGATGGGAGCACCCGGCCAAGGATTTACTCAGGGATACCACCACCAGCCACCCATGCAGCAGCAATTCTACGCTCAGCAAGCGCAGGGATACCATCCTCCACAACAACAGCAGCAGCAGACACCGCAAATGTGGGGAGGTGCAGGAGCTCCACAGCAACAGCAGATGTTTGGCGCAAATAACTTCAACAATCGATTCTAGGGAGAAGCCAAGAAGAAAGGAACACCGCGGGATGTATAGCACAGCCGACAAACACAAATCTTGTGCTTTTTGCATGTATCTTGCTGGATAGACGAAAGTCGCCCTCTTGTCGGAGAAGACAGACTAGCGCAAGAGAGAAACACCATACGCAGAAGCTAAAACACGCTCACACATACACACATTGTAAAATCTGTCACAGAGGGAGTAGCATGTTGTGCATCCAGCTCATGTGCACTCCGCACATCTTTCTTCAAACGTTCGTTCTCGTGGTCTCATGCTTGATGCCAACACCTAAAGAATGGCCGACACTTCGACCTCGAGGTGGTGGGGCTTGTACGGAGCAGCGCCATCGTTTGGAGACAGCACCCGCTCTCGGTTTCTCGCGTCGCAGGCAATCGGGGTACGCAGCGTGGCTGTGTACACGCACGTCGCAGGCTCATCGACGGCAAACAGCTCCACGGGTAGTGCGCCACACTCCAGCGTGACCTTGAGCGATCGCTCGGGGCCGTTCCAGCACTTGTCGCCACCGGTGAACTCGATCTCCGCTGCATCTTCGGACACATCCTTCATGGAGCCCAAGCGAGTCGACGATTGCTTGGCTTGCCCGAAGAGGCAGATCGAGTACGTGTACTCGCCCGATTGCGTTTCGTAGCACTTGTCACGAAGCGAGTACAGAACGCGGTCGGCACCGTACGCTTTCTCTAAAATCGCATCGAGTTTGCGCAATTCGTCTTCTTCGCGGAGCAGCTGCCGCGTCGTGTCTTGGTGCTTTTCACGCGCCTGGACAGCTTCTGGACGCTGGTGGTCTTGGTGGGCGCTCAGCTTGCCGAATAGCAAGTTCACGGGACGCTCTTCCACCTCTGGAAGCTCCAGATCATCGTAATTGACTTCTGCACTCGCATCGCTGGTAGCAGTGGCATCGGCAGCTTCCTCACCCGCTTCGGCTCGAGCAGCAGCTTCGGCTTCCTGTCGGATGCGTGCTTGCTCTTCGTGTTCGAGTCGTCTCTCTTCGCGAAGTTTCTCGATGCGCTCCGTTTCACGTTTCCGCTCTTCATCGCGAGCGCGGAAAGCTTCTTCTTCCTCTTCGATCACCGTCTTCCCCAATGGCGTCTCCAACGTCGCGCTCACAGCGTCGCGCTCTCGCTGGATCAACGACAAGAGCTCGTCCTTGGACTCGATGCCATTTGCCAACTCCAAGAGGATCAAACCTAGCTGGTCGTACGAAAGATCCAAGAGCCCCAGTCGCTTCAGCAGGTTTTTCTTGTTGCTCTGGATCAAATACTCTTTCTCATCGCGCTCGATCTTTTCCTCGTTTGTCAGCATGGCTTGCTGTTGCTCGAGCATCACATTAAAGGACGCAATGGATGCCTCGATGGCTGCTTTCTTGTCTTGATCTTTTTGCCACGCGTCCGCGGACTCCGCCTCGATGACCTTGCGGTCCGCTTCCCCGGCTTCCATCGTCTTGACCACGGCCGATTTCTCCGCCGTAAACGCGTCCATGAGCGAACTACAGGTCACGGGACAATTGGCACCGCTCGCGTACTCATCCGAGCCATCGCAGCAATCTAGAGACCATGCAAAGCATCAGCACAGACAGGGTTGAATACACAAAGGCGCTAGTGACAAGAGAACGCGATATGTATGTATACATAGGGGGAGCTGTACCGCAGATCTGGTCGTTCACGCGCGACGTTGGTACATCCTGCGAGAAAAAGCCGGCGTTCACACAATGGAACACCGCGGCAGTGTGGGAGCACGCCGACGTGCCCGGTTCGTCGCTGCCGTCGTCGCAATCGCAGTAGTTGTCGTTGATGCGCGCCAAGTCAAACTTCTTTGCCCCACTGTCGCACGTAAACTACATACAGCACTCCATGTCAGTTGAGCGTATTGTACGCATTGTGACACACACTCAGATCGTACCGAAGATACAGAGACGAGTTTGCGCTGCAGCTCGGGCGAGATGCCGCGCAGATCGCTCCGCGAAGACGCATCCGCATACGGGGAGACCACTAGCACAGCGCAAGACAATAGAAACACACGCATGCTGCCGACAGCGCGCATGTTCAAGATCCCCAACAAAAGTGTCCAAGGATCTGCGGATTTCTTACGTGGCTAATCCAGAAGCTCTCCAACTTTCACCGCTGCCTAAACTGCTGTGGGCCACATCGAATCACATCGAATAGGGTGTTTTGATGTGGATGTGTTTCATGCCACGTAATATCCGGATGGTGGATGCGACTCCGCCACGTTAAGCTAGGGCGTTTGCGACAGTGTGGCAGCGAGAACATCCAGCGGAACGTTAAACTAGGCCATGTGGCACAATGAAGTCAGTTTTTTCTGGATGGGGTGCGATCAGGTTGTGTACCTAGAGCACGCACTCCTGTGTCGACAAACATGCAACACCTCCATGCACGTTCAGAAGGTGATGGATATGCGAGACCCAGCGACACTTGGCGCTGTCGTACTCTTGTGTCTTAAGCCAGCGTGGCTACAGCGCAGTGCACACGCGCACTGCATGCGAAAATGAGAGTGGAGGTGAGAGGAGCCGCTCGCTGCTGCGCCACGGACTTGGGTTAACGCAGCTGCTGAATGGGACGAGCAGGAGCGAGCGTGCGGATACGATACCGCACGATGGACAGCAAAGTAAAAGGACTCGGTGCTTGCTGTTGTTGGATGGGATTGCTGTGTCTCTGCAACCCATGCAAAACGCGTTTTTGATTCCTGGTGGTGGTTTATATGATGCATCTATGGTAACTAACATACTGCTGCTTAATAAAAAGAGGATTTCATAACTATACTATTGCTGCAGAGCTCGCTCTGCACTTCTTCTCTCAATCTACTAATTTCTATCTGGGTTTATACTTGCGGCGCTCTTTTCGTCGTTTCTTCTAATGCTCTATACGTTGACCGACATGGATGGCCACGTGGTGTTGCTTCGCACCCGCGACCGTGTGCTTCCGTACACTGGAGAAGCGCCACGACTGTCTTCCTCGGTCTGGTCTTCGTCGCTGAAGAGCAAGGACTCGAGGATGTACAGGTCTTGCTGGTCGAAAAGCGGCTTCGCAGTGTGGACTGCACTCGAGAAAATTTGTTCTTCGCTGTGCAACGCCAACGGCATCATATCGATCTCCAGGTCTTCACTTTTGATGTCGTGTTCTTCGTCGAGAACTTTTCCGAACGAGTCTTGTTCCTCTTTGATGTGTTTTCGGTATGGGCTGTGGTTGCCGCCTGCCACGGATGCCGGCGCGCTGTGCGATCGCTGCTCTCGCTGTTGCATGCGCTTGAGCACGCGGCGTCGGTGGTCCAAGCGCATTTGGTTGCGGTTCGCCTTCTCACGATGGACGGCGCAGAACTTGTGGAGACCGCCGCTCTTCTTGTTCGTGCGGTGGTTTTCGCAGCGCTTGCTGGAGTACTGGCAACGGAGCTCTTCCGGTACGGACGACGACGATGCTGGCATGGTGTAGACCGGCGAGTGCATGTTGAAGAGGTGTGGGCTCGAGAACTGGTGTTGCTGTGGGAGGAATCCTGGGTACACCATCGAGGTCATGCTTGTGTTGTCTTGGTGGTGCTGGCGGTGTGGCTCAAAGTGGTCGTCTGTGAGTAATCGGTAGAAGGATTCCGAGGACGACTGGCTGTTGGTGCTTGGTGGTGCTGTTGCGGAGCGTGAGGGCTGTATGATTACAGACCGTCGAGTGGCTGGGTGGCTGTGCGTGCGTCTTTCGGAGCTGTCCTGATCGAGTCTTTCTTCCTTTCGTGTGGAGAAGACTTGTGTAGCAGGCAGGAAAATGAGGTATGAGCAGTCGAAGGAGAGACGCGCTTCAAGGCTCACTCACAGATGCGCGCACGCACACACACACACGCTCCCAGTACTGTCTATGCGTGAACGGGAACCACCGGTTGTGTGTAGGGGCGACTGCACAAAAAGCAAACAGACATGCACTCTTTCCAATTTTTGAGTCCATGTTCCCCACTTTTCTGGATCTCTTGTCCAACAGTCAAAACTTTGCTTGCCATTTACGGTACACTTGCGGATCCAACAGCAGCGTTGTATTCGTTGACATAACCGGAGACAAAAAACAAAAATCCATATGGGAAAAATGCGGGTGTGTGTGCAGATCAAATATTGAGTTATAGGGGGAGAATCCAACGCATGGACTATGGAGACAATCGTAATCTTGATATGGACCATGAACGATATAAGATGTACGCGGAGAACATCACTCTGACCGAACACCATCATCGCGATTGTTTCCTTTGAAGAGCGACTGGAGGCACATAATGGGAGCGAGCAATCGTGCCGACTGTTCACGTGCGAGATTACTGGGCGGAAAATATGGCGTGTGTTTGCTCGCTGGAGTGACGGTGGGATACAGATGCTGGCTGGCAGCCTGCCTATCGCTCCCTCACGACAAGAAATATTCAGAACTCCAGCGAGTTCAAGAACTGGTGCGAGGTTCACCCCGAAAAGAGCCACACCAAAGACCGAGATCTCAAAAACGTGCGACTGTGTGTGTGCTCTGAGCGGGTCTGTCATTTTTTAAAGTTAATACCGGATTGGAGAAACCACACCGGTTTGCACCTTGTGCGCGATCTGTTCGACGATTGAGATGCAAGTCATGCACAGGACATGTTGGAGGGATCCTATGAAAGCTGCGATCTATGAAATGGGGGGGGGTAATATCGCTGTGCTTACGCGCCGACATTTCTCACGACATCTTGTGGGTAACCACTGCCCACGGTGGACTCGTTATCCACCACGAATGCACAGTCATCTGGGATATTTGCCCACGTTGGGTTCGATGAGATACAAGAAGGAGAGTTCGCTTTGCATGCACATCCAGAACAAATGAGGCAATCATCGATTTGCCACGTACGGCAATTGATTTCTCCACGTCATTGGCGAACTCCAAGTCAACGTATTCAACCGCCGATGCGCTGTTGCATACCGAATCCTTGAATAGTTTCATATCTGGTGGTGTCTTTCGTCTTTAAAGTGGAGACAATTTTGCGACACTGGATCCATCCAATTGCAGAGGGAGGATAAGATTAAAGAGTCATGTCGCGTTTTCTCGATTTTCTGGTTAAAATCCACTATAAAAATCGCGAGTTTTCTTGAATGGTTTGTTTTGTGGCTTTGGAACATATTACTTTAGAGCGGTGATGTCGTCAACAACAGAGACAGAGCGCATAATTATCAGGGGTGGCACCTCCATGTTTACGAAGCGAGAGAGCATGTCACATAAACCTACTCGAACGGAACGAACGGAATGCTGCGTTAGACTCGCTGGAACGCCAGCCTAACCTCTGTGCTTTGTGTTCTCTCGCTCGCTCGCATCTGTTGTTTCGTCATGACGTGGCACTCTCCAAGTTGCCGACGTGTGTTCTCGTGGTCAGGAACAGCTTTGGTGTGCGATCGAGAATGCTCTGTGCAACTTCAACTTGTAACTCTGTACAATGTTGGAGAGAGAGAGAGAGAGAGAGCGTGCTGCTTGAGAGTGAAGATGCGCTTTGTCATTCTCTCTCTCTCTCTGACTAACCTTCTTCCCCATGCTCGTTTCTGTCCCTTTTCGTTCTTCTCGAACTGCTCGGTCAAAAAAAGGGATCATTTCGTGAGAGTGTGCAGGCGGTCCTTACGCCTGTTCCACCCTTCTGACCACAAAGAAACCGCACACACATACACTCACTCGACACAAAATCGATTAATCAACAGAACGACTCGCTTCGCATCACCACTTGCATTTGCAGATCACAAAGATATGGAACAACAACGACGGCGAAGCAGCCGCTCTTCACTTTTTCAGCTGACTATCACGCAGGACAGCAAGAAGATCATCGGTGGACTATCCACACGGAAGCTACACTTGATGCTGACAGATCGCAGCAAAGAGACGCCGGTTGCATGGACGATCGGCAACCGGAGATCGATGACAGATCCGCAGCTCTTTTCCACCGTTTCGAATTTCGATTCAGCTCGGAGTCGCTCCGCAGTTGTCGGGATGATAGAGGATGGTGTCATAGCAAGTGGATCCGAGAGAGTGTCTGTTCATTGACCCATACAATGCACACTCGACTGAACCTCGCACGCACGTCGGACACATGCCATCCTACAATCCCCTCCCCCCCCTCTCTCTCTCTCTCTGCCCTCTCGCTTTTTGTGTGTTTTTTGACCGAGTGGACAAACGCTTCGTGGCCATTTATTTTCTTTGCGGTGTCCAGTTCAGTCAATCGGTCCGTTCATCAGCACGACATGCGACCAACTGATGGACGCACCCTTGCGTTTGACAATCGACAGACCGGTGTCCTACTGCATAGAGAGCTGATGTGAGGCAGTGGCGCCATTGCTCATGCATATCACACACACTCACTCAACGGTAAGATACATCGGCAATGATTGAACAGTGAAGCTGCCTCTGGCTCTTACTGGTATCTTTCGGATCCCCTCGAATACTGTAGGTAGTCGCACTCGGTTTGAGTATGGTCCCTCCTGATATTGCAACAACCATCCCGCAGATTGGAAGACTGACTGATGACAGGCGAGGGGATGAGCTCGGATATTCCACAGTACTGTAGACTTCAGTCATCGGTTCTCTCGACTGACTGGCTCGCTGCGTTACCCTTCACCAACAGTCGCGCTCCACGAGCGCCTCGTTTGATCTGGCTTCAGCACGATGGACCCGCTTGCGAGTCTCTGTGCTTCGCTGGCGCTCGGTTGCACCGCGCACACACACACGCAAAGACAAAACACAAACGCACCTCCTCGCTTGACACAACGCTGACAAACAAGATGATGACTTCTCGTATGCTGGCGATCTCAAATCCCCATCACACAACTGAGATCCACTTCGTGAGCTCAGACAGACATCAAGTGATTTTTAGAAGAAAAACATCAAGGCAAATCGCTGGTGATTCACCGTTTGACTGGTCACAAAGCGTTTCGTTGATTGTTGAGCTGAGCTCCATGTCATGCACATCGTTCTTGACAAACAAGAGGGGTATCGCAGTCCCATGGCGATGGCGTATCTACGGAGATTTTCTTTTCCTGCGCAGTGGTGGTGTCGACAAGTTGGTATCGCAAACACAGCGTCTCGCATCTTCAAGCGACATTGGTAACGTCGGATCTCTCTTTCGACTTGGAGCGGCAAAACTCGTAGAACTAAAATAATTCATGCCGAGTGAGAAAAAAAACGTAACGGGATAGACTGGCTACTCTATACAAAGAGAAGGGAAAGCGAGAATGCGATGGGAGTTGCCTTTCCTACCCCTCGTTGCCAAAACCGTACTTTGTCGAACGCAATCGTATCTTTGACAGAGAGTGAGAGAGAGAGAGAAGCGCAATCGACGCATCTGTCTGTCTTGCTGTTTGCTCATTCATCCCGAGCTTCATTCGGAGAGACGCGGCATCCAAAAGACTCGCATTGTCGGACGTGCCGACCAGTGCCGACCTCCGCAAGCGTTCGCTGCTGCATCCACCTGGAGGGATGACTCGACGCCAGATGCCCGGTAAGTGCTGTGCATGACTTGGACTACTGCAAGCGCATGGATTCGCATGCACGGGTTTCTCTTTGCGGCTGATCACCAAGATGGGTGTGTGTTCATGCATTGTGTGGTGAGTGGTTTCCTTGCACATCAACGTTGCGTTCAACGTTTCAAGGCGAGGTGCCAACAGCGCATGATACAGTCTTGATTGGGATGCGAGAC
This sequence comes from Globisporangium heterothallicum, assembly GCA_023334155.1. Taxonomy (NCBI): domain Eukaryota; phylum Oomycota; class Peronosporomycetes; order Pythiales; family Pythiaceae; genus Globisporangium; species Globisporangium heterothallicum. The sequence continues at coordinate 51,048 of JAASGH010000121.1, forward strand.
GCTGTACGCGTGTTTTGTGGGTGTTTTGTTTCAGGCTTTCCGAACGCACACGTCCTCAAGTTGTTGGCTTTACCCATTTGCGGACGAAGGCGATCCGCGACGTGCTCGTCCGCATCTTGTCTCCCCACTGAGACGCTTGAGATACGCCAGCGATGCGTAGGATCCCGCGCACTTGATGGCTTCTTGTTCTCTTCTTCTCGCAGTAGTCGTGGGATTGAGACAACAACTTCTGAAGACGACAACGGGCTCATCGAAATTTCTGCCTTCAACAGCAACAACTGCGGCGCGTTTCCTTGAAGTCTGAAACACAGCATCGCCCCCTCTCTTCACCGTGTCGAAAATGCACCGAGTCAACGAAATCCCACGTGAGACGACGACTCCCACATCCATTTTCGCAGCGATGACCAGCTAGCAAGCACCGCACACTCGCACACACGAGAGAAACTCCGCACCGAGGTCATTTCTTCTCCCAGATGTGATAAAATCCCAAAGTGGTAATGGCTGCCAAACCTCGGCACCCATGTTAGTAGCAACCTCAAGATCCAACTTGAAGTTGGATCGACGAGCGACAAAAGGACGGTGGAGCGCACTGATAAGGGGCACACTGTGCACTCCCCCTCTTTTACAGTCGTGCACTCTGGAATGAGGTTGTTGTCTGACCTCATGAAGCCACTGTTCTTGCTCCAACGGAACTGTTCCGATTGCCATGTTCCAAAAAAGCAAGATACCTTTTGAAGCCACTGAGGATGGATGCGTGTTCGGTGAAGCAGATATAGCGCAGTGTTCTGTGGCTCTGGATACCTCGAGCGTCCAGTCTTGGCTTCTTGGAAACTACAAAATGAAGCGAAACGAGACAGGAGTCTTCTGCATCGCCTGGGAGGAGAAACCTCTGGAGAGCTGCGCCACTCGGAGCTGTTTGCTCAACACTTGATTTATCTTAATTGCATACTAATTCTTAATGGAAAACACTTCACTGGTGACACCTATTGGTCTACACTACACCACGCACGACCTACACACTCAAGCAGCACTGCGTTACCCGCATGCAGTCCCGCGCTACACACGCAGTACGAGGCTACAGCAGCCTGGCTTCACATATTCAGGTCGATGGGTTTTCGCCCGAGGCTATCGACGCCATCACTTCCGCCTTCACTCTCTCGTCTTCTTCATCGAAAAGCATGAGCTCCAAAAGCTGCAGGTCTTCTGGCGTGAACTCGTCATCACAGGGCTGTCGACTCGGCTCCAAGAGATGCTCCAGATTGGCCATGTCCGATTCCGAGGCTCCACCGATGGATTCAAGGTACTGTTTCTTCGCGTCGATCATCTTCTGCCGCATGAGTTTGCGACGCTCCTGCATGCGTTGCTGGTTGATGTTGGCTTTCTTGCGGTGCAAGTCGCACAACTTGTGCAAGTCGCCATTGTCTTTCACGGCGCGGTGGTGCGGGCAGTTCTTGCTCGAGTACAGGCAGCGCACTTCGTCGGGCAACGTGTGGATCGCTTCCAACGTAGCCGCTGATGGAGTTGCAGATGACATATTGAGCGAGCTCTGCTTTCTGCTGCTGTCGGTCTTGTTGCTCAATGGAGGCAACTTGGATAATGGACAGAGAGATCCGATGGATGCATAGCTCGATAGTAGCGACGGACTGATGCACTCCAAAGGCGTCAAGATGGATGAACGGACACGCACATAACGCTGGCACCAAGTCGCCACGGCGAATATCATGTGACAGCGTTGAACGTTGAAGAAGACCGGTTGTTCTGGCTGCATTTTCTATTTTTTGGACGCGCGAGATAGGAATTTTGTATGGATTTTCACATAGCGAAGCAAAGTGGATATTTGTTTGCCCTTTCCAAGACAGGACATCTCCCCTCCCAAATGCAGCTTCGCGGGGAAAATTCGACTTGACTTGCGTTCAGTAGGAGGCTTCGATCCTGAATAGAGCGTTCCAGCCGAGTGGTCAGTCCCACTGTGGAAACTCAACTTGACCCATTTACGTCATCTTGGCTTCGCATCCACTCTTTGGATGCGAACGACTTGAACGAGCATGTGGGAGTAAGCGACATTGACTGGCAGGGAAGGCATTGCAGTGAGCCCCTTTTATTTGCGTGCCTACACAGTGTATTTTATGAACTCTTGACGTCTTTTTCACACTGATGGGATGCATTCATATTTTCATTCACATTCTGTGGATTCTGAAAACGTCGAAGAAAACACAAAGAAAGCAGCACGAAGAGGGATGGAGTCGTCTCTCCGCCTCACGTTCGCACGTTTTGCTCTGAAACCTGCGTTGAGAACATAGCTTCAGGATGTCTCCACGACAGCGAAAACTTTCTTTCTTTTATGGTTTGGCTTCAGAATCTCCAGTAACCACTGGAACGAACGAATAATGGTCCACGACGCTCACAGCGGAGAGAGTGATGGTGCGGTCAGTTTCCAGCCACGACAAAGTGCGAGTACTATAATGCAAGGAGTGCACTGCCGCTCAGCAATACCGACGAGTGCTCGCGCGAAACATCGCAGAGACGGAAACTACGGGAGGATGGAGGGAGGGGCGATCGGTGGTCCGTCCCTGGTGGATCCGAAGAAATGCGCTGAACTGGGGTGAGGTGGAACTCGAGTGCGATATGTGTGTGTGTGCGCTCTTGCCACGGGACAGCATGGATCCATCGCACATGTGACGATGTGGAAGGAGCTGTGAGGTCCACTGTGTAGGTGGGCTCTTGGCAGGTGGCTGGTTGGTGGCGAGCGACACACAAGTGTGCTGAATCTGCACTCGGATCTTTTTGTGGCAAGTGGGGACAGAAATTCCGAGCTCACAGACCTCCACTCCTGCATGTTCTGCGGGTTAGGTGCGGAGGTCTTTTCAACTTTATAGGATCCCTCACAAACACTATTTGGTGCCAACGTATATAAAGTTAAGAGAGTGCACCTGGATTTTCTGCTCTCTTTGTGACTTTGAGCTCCTCTCTGACCTGCTGTTTTGCAGCGATTCAGAATGCGTGGATCAAAATTTTGCAGAGGAGGATCAACGGGGATATATTGTCCATGGACAGGAACTATCGCTTCTGCATGCTCGTGGTTGCCGGACGAGCCTTTCCCTCCCGTTTCGTTCCCACCACTCAAACGCCACATTCACTCTTCGGATCCCAGCAATTGCACGCTTGGATGCTGACTCCGTGTGACGAAACTCAGTATTGCGCGCTTTGAGCTGGAGACGAATGGTCGCGCGAGAGCCACACAGAGCGACGTGCAACGTTGCACTCGAGCGTCTCTTGCTCCGCCAATAAGTTGTCAAATGAACTTCTGACCTTTCGAACTCCTCCGTCGCTTGCCATCCATGCGACAAGCACAGTCGGATACTCTCTGCGACTGACTGACTGGCGGAATGGTTTGCGAAGCTGGCCGTCAGTCAATGGATGCGAACACAGGGAAAGGAATGACTGGAGAGCCATCAGTTTCGGAGCGCCTGATTGGCGAAGCTGCCCAATAGGAAACGTCCGTTTATTTGTAATGGACCTGCAGTGCGGGACGCAGTTTTCATCGCCGGAAACAGTCGATTTCGCGAGTGGTTCGGCTTCACCAGACAGTCAGCCATGCTTCTTGTCTTGAGACAATGGCCACCGAGTGCGTCGCTCCAGCGTCACAAGCGCCACAGCTCGACCATGAAAACAGCAAAACGAATAGGAACAACACTGTAGATGGTTTCTTCAAACGACGCCTCATATTTGATACGATGCGCAAAGCATGCATGGACGCCACAATAATTATACTCACTAAACTATCCAAAACTACTTGGTGCTTTCCACACTCCCTACGCATTCAACTCATAGATGCTAGAACGGAGTCGTGTCTGTGGTTGCGGATCGCGGCTCCGTCGAAGGTATCCGAGAGCAAGAGCTGCAAGATCTCGAGGTCAGGGAGCGGCAAATCGCCACACGGACTCGGACTTGGCTCGCACTCAAAGGCAAACTCGAACTCGAGCTCAATGTCGCTAGCACTGCTGTCGAAGCTGCCTCGAC
>JAASGH010000122.1:0-54382 GCA_023334155.1 Globisporangium heterothallicum
ACGATGTCTGTGACGGTCTTGAGCTTTGCGAGTTCCGCACCGATCTGGTCGGTGCCTTTGCACTTGGTCTCCGTTGGCGCCCAGTCCGGACCCGCGCGGATGTTGTAGTTGATGCCGTGGCACTTGAAGCTCTGCGCCGAGACATCCTCGGAAGCTAGTGCTGCAAGTCCGAGCGCAGTGAGTGCCAACCAGCTAGTGGAAGCGACGCGCACCATGCTGACTGAGATCCTGTATTCGCGCTTGTCCCTCTCAATTCGATGTATGAAGGAAATTGGTGAATGGCCGAGTCGATGAACTTTTGGAAACGGATGGAGACGTCTCGATTGGAGTGGATGCAAGACTGCTGCGATGGCATTGTCTGTGGTGTCGGGACTGGATAGTCACTAGCCGCAGACATGCAGTTGAGTGCGTGGGACGCCAGTGATACGGAAAGAGCGAAAGAAGAGACCCACGGGAGGGATCCAGTGTGAACGGATGCAAATGGAGTCAAACGGGGGTTATGTCCATTTGAGGCTGCTCGAAGCCCCAACTGGCACGACAAGGATCGGCTGGGCATCCAATTGTCTCTCAACTACGTATCGCTCACCTGCTAACGATCCAGAAAGCTATCGCCATGCGGATGAGAAAGCACACTTTAACGAGGACGTCAGTTGCAGAATATCACCTCTGGTCAACAGATGGGTTCGTTTCTGTCTCAATGGGAAAAGCCTTGCAAACGTTATAATTGCCAGTCCACGCACCACCGGATCCTACACGACCAAACTACTAGATGCTTCATCCGTTAATAGCCTGCGTAAAGCGATGGTGTGACTCGGTGCACATCAACAAAGTCCAGAAATGCAGCGGAGCGTCAAATCGACCGATCGTCAGATCTCATTGATACGAAAAGCGATCGTTCGAGGATTCGGCAGATCTGTGGCCCACGGCGGCAACAACAGGTGCGCAATTGCGTGCTGTGCATTCGGTCGCGACCAACCTGGACAGCCTGGTGTCGGACTGTAATACACTGTCCCAGTGAAGCTGGAGGTGCGAGCACCGGACGCTCTTCTGGCATCCACCAAGGTCTGTGGACTGGACGCATGCGCTCAATTGGGTCCTCTGTGTCCAAATAGGCGCCAATGCTCCCTAGTCCCCGTTGCAGTTTGTGCAAGCTCCGATTACACGGTGCTGCTCTTGCTCTTCCTGTTGGAGATCGGCTGACTTACGCTGCTTGGCAACGACTCGCATTGAAGCACACACCACGCGAAGGAGACAAACCAGACAAGCAGAGAAAACCGATGTATAGTCATATTACAAAACCCAAATACTTTCTCTATAGCACTTCGATACACAGTGTTGATATAAAGATGCAAAGAGGCACGCCACGAGCCAAAATACCCCGGCACATAACGCCAGGACCAGTCCAGTCGCCACAACCCAGAAAGGAAACGCTGCAGCATCCCGACTTGAAGTCTCCCTTTCGCGCGCATGATCGCGTCGTGACGACAGCGTTGCCATCCAGTGGCGCTGCTTTTGTCAAAGCGTTTTCGATTGGTGTGTGTGTTCATGCGCTGCCTTACTTGGAGTAGATTGGCACGTACTCGACGACACCTTGCTTGTTCACGATTGTTTTCTTGATGTTGCGCAATTGCTTCTTGCTCATCGTCTTCATGCGGTGCGTACGCGAAATCTACAACAACAACAATAAAGGATACACACACACACACACACACGTTAGACATTCCGTGCACCATCGTGAACAAGGAGCGCCATCCAACACACAAACGCACCACTTGAACGGACGCAGACTTGAGCTCGTTCTCCTTTCGTCGCTTTTCCTTCTCTTCGCGCGCCTGTCGCTTGGCGTCGCGTTCCCCCTGTCGTCTGCTCTTGATCTCGCTCTCGAGCGCCTTGAGCTCCTTGAGCTTCGAACGCTTGAGCATCTTCTCCTCCCACGACGTGCTCAGCGTCTTCGTGCCTTTGTACTTGACCGACGAGAAGCGCGTCTTCTCCACTTTCTTCCACGTGCGGCCGCTCACGGGCTTGCCGATAGGCGCTTCCTGTGGGGCCACGCTGGTGCCGGGCACGAGGGGCGTCGCTGCGGTTGCGTCGGCCATCTCTGTTGCTGCTTGCGGAGATTGAGTTGCGCTCGTCGAATAGCGAGTGGGTCAGAACGACGAGAGCGATGTTAACAGCCCTTTAGGAACCAACCAGCAGCGACAGTCGTTCAAGCGACCTTCGCGCGACATCGGAAGCACTCAATGCCAACAGCCGCTTTCTAGCATATCAAAGCTCGGAAACCGTAAAGTTCGCTAGACCGTGAGATACAAAAAAAGTCGTCACATGTCTATCTATGAAAAAGAGCAAATCCGATCCTGAAATGGAGAAGGTTTACATTGGAAGCAAAACTGCGACCACAGACGAACAAAATGACGAGCAATTGCTGCGAGATCGTGCAGATCGCCGAAGTGCTGAGCGACGCGAAGCTCCAGAACCGATCCGTGCGCATAACGGGAAGGTGCGTGACTCGCTGCATGCATGGCTAGCGTGCATATACGAGCGTGCGTGGGCTCGCTTGCGCGTGCTCACTGTGTGGCTGGACACATCCCTGGCAACGTGCTTTAGATTGGACGCCTACGATGCGCAGCGGAATTTGGCGCGCGTGTCGTTCCAAAGTGCCGCTCTGACGGTCGACACGCGGGTGCTCTCCATGGATGGTCTGGAGTTGCGCATCGGCTCCATGTATCAGTTCTTGGGAGAAACCCAGCGAGCGTGCGATGTGAGTGAAATACCTTGACATGCCATTTGTATGTGTGAGTGAGAGAGAGTGCATGATGCGCTCCCATCTGAATGAGCACGCTTCGTTTCTCTCCCCGCTTTTGTCTACAGGCGCGAACCCCTGAAGTCCTGCTTGTCGCCCGAGTCGCGCGAAATGTCGACAGCCTCGATATGGATCTGTTTCTGCAAGCGCTCGAGCTCCGACGTCAATTTCTAGCGACCCACTGAGCACTGCTACTATTTAATCAATACCAGCAAATTGGATTGTGGCGCTCTCCCAGATGAACGTTTATAGTACTCTATCGATTTGATTTATAGCAGATCGTCGTCATCGTCCATATCGCCCTCTTCAAAATTCTCGTATATCGACAGGGACGGAGTACTATTTGCTGCCAGCATCGGGCTTCGCTCTGGATCGAGATCGGAAATATCGCCACCATCGCCATCGCCACCAGCGATAGCGTGAGAAGCACCAGTTGCTAGGGTCGCGCTCGAAGCGACTTCTTCCGCGATGTTTTGGAGCTCGGGTGGGTCGTACTTGTGCAGCGCCTGGCGCCACTTGCGCACCATGCCGTCAAACGCCTTCTTGCCCACGTTGAGCGTTTTATCTGGCGTCATTGGATGCACCAATCTGCGTCGCTGATGTCTACAAAGTTACAAATAATGGGAGACTCATGAGCTCGCATCCTGTGTGACACACGCGCACCTACAGACACGCACACAGCGTTACCTCGGGACCTCTGCGCAGTACCGGTCATACCCAATCGTGTTCTTCCCGTAATCGATCTGCTTCTGGCGTTGCGCGAGTCGATGCGGGTCGGTTTCCTTCTCCTCCGACAACAATTTCACACCGCTACTCGAAGAAGCAGACGCAGTCGAGAGACTAGGTTTTGGTTCGTGATGAGACACAGGAGCAGCAGGTCGCCGCGTGTACGACGACGCACGTCGCTCGTGGGGCGTTGGCGTGTCACGGTCTGCTCGTCTGTTATTGCTGTTGCAGCGACTATTGCTGTAGCTCTCGGTGCGCCATGGTTGTGGGTTGTCGCTGTAATCTCGGCGCTCGTCGTGTCTGCGGCTGTGAGTGACGTTGCGCTCGGTGTGTGAGCGCTGGCGCTTCACCTCGGGCGTCTGCATGCGCGTGTCGTTGTCGTCCTCGGCATGGCGCTTCATCGTCTCCTTCGCTTCGCGTCTCGGTTTGGTTGTCGAAGAAATGATCACCGCGCATTTTCTTTTTTGTTTTTGGCGGGAAACCTACCGAATGCCAGAACACGGTGGCATGGTGGATCTTGAAGCAAAGCGCGGTTTGCAAGATTGGCTGTTTCATTTCCATTTCGAAAAGCGGCAGCATTGCAGGAAATGAAGCGATGACAACGAAGCGCATTTGGAGCATTTGGAGCTGCAAACTGATGAAGAAACGAGGCACCGCCACGCTCCCTGGTATATATATTTCTGTTTATGGCAACAGTTTGTAGTTGTGTGTGTGTGTGTGTGTATGTATCGTGTTGAAGTATGTAAGACGTCTTGCTGGTGCGGGTGGCTGGAGGAAAAAGGAAAGACATGCATAAGTTAATCGTAATCATCTTCCTTTGACCACTTTGCTGGAGACCCCGGTCCCTTCGCTCCTTTCGAGTCCGCTCGCTGCGCCTTGGAGTCCTTGGAATCGTCTTCGTCGTCGCTGTTGTAGTACGACTTCTTGGCCTGTGCGCTATCTTCCGGGATGTACTTGTACTCGGCCTTGTTGTGCATGATCAGCTCGTCGCCAACAAAGTAGAAACTATCCGACACGGTCGCATATGGCTGCGCGATCATATCGTTGATCAGCTCTTCTTCCAGGGGTGGCATGGAGTAGATCGCTTCCCATGTGTTCACACTGGACGGGATGCAAAAGCCGAAAGTGAAGTCGTAGCTCTTGACGATCTCATCGCGAAAGTAATGGCGCTCGATCATCCGCAATTCGTGCACCTCTTTTGGCCCGACCGCGAACTCCAGCTCGGTTTTGATCGCGGGGAGGCGCAGCACGTCTTCGGAGAACTCATAGCGAATCGTCCGATACGCGGCTTCCCCGCGCGCTTGCGAGAGATCCACTTTTGGCACTGCTTTCCCCGGACGGTTCTTTCCTATCTCAAAGATCTTGCGCTTGCTTTCATAGTCCGAGATCGCGAAGTGTAGAAACTCAATGCCGTACGTGTTGGCGCTCAGGGGGCACAAGAACGCTGAACGCACACAACAACCCAAGCAGACAAGCACAAGCGCACACAGGAAACGTCAATTCGCATCGGTTCAAGTGCACACACACGTGCAGATAGATACAGTACAGAAACGCACAGTCCGTGGGTGCTTCCAGTTCGAGCACGTCTTCGGGGGTGTATCTCTTCCTCGCCATGACTGCTTGGTGTGGGATGCCTTCAGATCGACGGCTCTGGTGAGTGGGATTGCTCCGACGAGTGCGTGCGTTCGTTGGATGCTACAGTGGCTCAATGTTTGTGTGTGTGTGTCGTTGTTGGCTGGCGACCCTCCTCCTCTTTCCCTGCTGTTTCTTCCGTCGTGCGGGGGTTGCAGCTTTTCGGGTCGTGCGTCTGCTCGCATTTCGATCTTTCAGCACTCGCTCGCACCTCTTCGCGTTCCAGCATCCCCGCAATTCAAAAGACAGCAATTCATTTGCACCGCATCAGCTAAAGTACGAACACTGATTTGTTTGTCGAAATCAGGAGGTTTCTTTCGAAGTCTTTATGTGTGTGTGTTTGTGTGCAGCACTAAGGAGCTGCGAAGGAGCTGGGAATGCATACTGTGCTCATCTGCGCATGCACGTATGCATGAGAGAGAGAGCGAGAGAGCGAGAGTAATGCGGTTGCCACAAAAAAAGTCAGAAATGGCTCGGATGGAAGCCAAAGGAAGGAATTGACCCGAAAGTGGCATGTTGTCTCCGGTTCGTGCCCCTTTTCGTAACGCACTCCAGACTTCTCACGTCAAACCTAGATCGAGAGCTTCTCAAGAAGCGAGCATCTCCCCGATTGTCAACCTCTGTGACTGCAGTAGACCAGTGAACACTCGATCGTTGTGCATCCTAGAAATACTTGCATCATGCGTGTGGTCTGATCTGCACTTGAAAGTGTGTATGCTTTTCGCAGCTTTGTGGATTTTTGGTACAAATTTTCAAGCAAATTTTCAGAAACGAAACACCAACGCATCGCCGTTCGATTGGATGGTTATTTAAGCGTATGATTGGTTATTTGGGTGGTATTTTCGTTATGTTTCTGTGTCGGAGGAACACACTTGAGTCACGCGCGCACAATTGGAAAAGCAACATAACGTTGATGGCATCAGTGGGAAGCGAGGAAGAAAGAAAGACAGCGAAACGAAACGAAAGCGCCACTCTCTCTTTATTTATCTATCTATTTCGTAGCGAAGTGCAAACCCTGCTGCTGCCGCTGCCGCCGCCGGTCTCTGTGAATGAGCAGTGACGACGCGACCATCATGACGCGCGATGCCGGAGCGAGTCGCACATTCCGCTCGATTTTCGGCGAATCCCACCAAGAGCTGCAGGAGCAGGAAGAGCTCAAGATCCACCACAATGCCCACAAGGGAGATGGCGGTGGTATCGAAGACGACGACGACGACGAAGCGCTGTGGTTCGACGATGCCGCACCGAAAGAGCGAAGCGGTAGCTGCAGTCTTAGTTGCAGCAGCAGCGGTGGTGATGGTGGTAGTATCGGCGAGTGTGGGGAAGCAGATTGCGGAGAAGGAGAAGCGGACCAGCAGCATAAGGAGGAGGACGACAACAATAGAGACACGGCGATGGATGGTTGCGGTTGCGAAGCGAGCGGTCTTGAAGGATTCAGTAGCGGAGGCGACGCATCTGCACCAAGATCGGAGGAAACGCGCACTCCGGTGAGTACGATCATGCTGCCTCATCGTATCAATGCTGGGAACTTTTTATGCCTCACTCACTGTCATGCGAATTCCACTCATTAGCACCGGCGATCGATGGAAGAATGGGCCGACGACGACGAGGAAGAAGATACGTGGAAAGACATGCTGCAAGCGAAAGTGAACCAGTTGGAGCTCGTGATCCAAAGCAACAACGACGCGGTGCTGCACACAACAACCACTACTACTACTGCCACGACCGCCACTGCCAGTATGGTGACGATCCATCCATCGTCTGGCGCGCACGTGGAGTACGCGCACGGGGATTCAAGAATAGCCGCAGCAAGTGGAGTCGATCGCCCTGCGAATCGGCACAAAATCCAGCGAACGTCGAGTCTGCATTGCCACGCGGCCATGCCAGGCGGTGGAGACGGAGTTCATGGCGCCAGCCACCACCACCACAAACACTTGGTCGGCGTCCATGCTCCTCCTGCCACAGCACTCTCGTCCTCCCCATCGGTATGCTCTTGTGTATATGCTTTGGACAATCCCTCGAGTCTCTTGCTCTCATCGTTGCTGCTTCCTACTGTTGCTTTCTGCAGAACTATTTGCGCAAACGCAGTGGTTTCAGAGACTCGGCATCCGCCGGGAATGCGAAGGCAGTGGACTCGAAAAAGGTCGCGAAAATGGCAGCGAATCCTCGCCGTGAGTCCAGGTCCCGTCCCTCTTCGACGTCGTCCATATCGACGAGTGCCGTCACGCGACCATCCAATGTGGCGCACCGGAAAAGCTCGTTGGACGCGTCCAGTAGCAGCAATCATCATAGTCTTGGTCACGGCTACCGCAGAAAAGGGAGCTTGGACGACACGGGACCTGCGGCAGCTACAGCAAAAGCAGCCGTGTGTAAAATCAGCGATGCGGAAGCGGTGCGACGATTTGTGATGCAGGATATCAAGCAGGTTCGTCTGTTACTTGGCTAGTGTTGGCATGGTTTTTGTCGGAAGCGGTGCTTGAATGTGCGGCATCTCATGAGTAATGCTCGTATTCTTATCGCAGATGTCGATGGATCGATTGGTGAACGACGCCAAGCGACTGCACTTCCTGGACGATTTTTTCACGAAGCACGAGGCAGCAGGTGTGGCTGTAGGCGCAGACGTCTCCATGACCAATGGCACGCCCTTGTCACCAGCGTCGGTGAGCTAACAGGAGCGATTGGTCCCCGAAGGAAAGCAGAAAATGGTGCAGATGAGCCCACGCATACGAGGCTACCTCCCCAGAGTATGCCTGCCACTTTTTGCGCTCTCCATGGTCGCCGACTCCAGTAGGTGCTAGCCAACGCACTAACTCTGAAAAAGATTTCGTATATTTAAATTAAGTAGTGCCCAACTCCCACCCGGAATGTATCCGGCATTCCAAACCAACCGCAGCAACCTCGAATTCGCTTTCTCTCTTGTGTGCGTGCTATCATCTGCCACTATGGTGGTAGTTGACCTCAGTGCTATTGCGCTCGCCAAATCCTTGAAGCGCCACGAGAGCGACTTCATACGTCGCAAACGTTGAGCTGTGCGTGACCACGGACTTGAGCAGACTCGGATACGTGCCCTTGTACAGCCCGCGCAGTCCTTCCTTGCGCAAAATGTCGAGCAAGCAATCCCACGACGTCGCGTAGTGCGGGATCACGCCGTACGTCTCGCACCGCGGCACCTGCCGCATCTGCATGCGCTTCTTCACGGTATCCAAAGGGTACACGACCAACTTCGAGAGCAGTCCCGCGACGGCGCCTGTACCAACGTACGACAGCGCTAATGCGACGCCAGAACCAGAACCCGAGGCAGGGTGCTGCAAACCCAAGTGTTTGGCGGTGAGGGTGTTCAAGGACGAGTAAATGCCAAAGCTGAGTCCCATGTACGGCGCGATCTGGAACAGCGTCGCGCTGAACCCGCTGTAAAAACCAGAAACCCCTCGCGTGTGCCATGTGTGGGTCGCGAGACTCTGGATCGTCGGGAACTGCTTGGGTACCCCCTGACTCGCGAAAATGGTGCGAAACAAATCCAGCGGGTACGTGATCGCCGTCGCGACCACTCCCGACAGCGCGCCATTTAAAGTGCTCACGATCGTGCCGTGCTTGGTCGTGAACTTCTCGGACCAGAGTCCGTTGAGGCTACGGTAGCAACCGAATTGGATCCCTGAATACGACACCCAGAGTCCCGTGGCTGCGAGGTTGCCGCTATTTCGTTTGTGGAATGCAAGTGAGAAGGACCGAGTGAGCGTGAAGTGTAGGAGAAATGCTTGCAGACACATGGGAGTGTGGCGCCGTTGCTTACCGCCAAAAGCTTTTGAGTCCTTCTTCGCTGTGGATGCTCTTGAGCGACTGCGTGAACGTCACGTATTTTGCCCCCGAAGACGACTTGGAGATCGGTGCTTGCTGGACTTGAAACCTATATTGTTTACCATGCGGATGCACACAACCCGATGCATTCAGTCGGCCATTGCATTGCGGGTTTCACCGAGCGAACGCTACCCATGCCGCATAATAGCAGTGGACATTTTTGATACCTGATCTTGACCAGATCTGGATGCGCCACGATGTCCCAGATGCGCATTTGTGTGTGTGTGTGTGAACATGCGATGCAAGCAGCAAAAGCAAGGAGCAACAACAGTGAATATACTACTTACAGCGAGCCGCCTGCATACACACGGTCGACCGCAGACGAGAACAACAAGGTACACGCAAAACAACATGCACAGCGAACCGTACCGAATGGCGCTGCGAGCAACCGCGTCGCGCCTGTGCACACAAAGACAGCAGCATACACGTTAGCACACTGCAGCAGCAGCAGCATGACGTACTAGCGCCGACGCGTGCGTACCTCCTGCGATGGCGCCCGCGATGGCTGCTTGGGTCGGCGTCGCCGTCTTCGCGCTCGTCTGCTTGCTGTCGCCGCCCATCTCTTTCGCGTGTTGCACAGTGGTTGGTGGAGCTTTTTGTGTGTTATATATAGGACTTTGTATGTGTGGAGAAAGATCGCACTGGGCATGGGATGCTACTTTTGTTTCTTGGTCGAAGCCGAGTCGGCGCGCGAGGACGACGACGGCGTTTGGACGCGGAAGAAAAATGCCGGCGCGAGCACGACGAAGATCACGACGCACGCCATGAGGAGGTCGGTCCAAAGGTCCACGCCACTGGCGAGTCCCAGGCTTGTCTTCGCACTCGGAGCGCTCCATCGGCGACCAGCGGGTTTCGGTTGCGGGTGTGTGGAGCTTTCTGTGGTTGTGTCGGCGGCGTCGACCATCGCGGCAAGTGCGATTGCGTGCAGCAGAAGCGCACGGAAGAAGAGCGACATGATGGTGTTTGGTGGCAGAAGGAAGCGTCGGTGCAAATGCGGAGGGGGTGCTGCTTGCACGCACTCGTCGTTCTGACTGGAGCGTGAGGTAGTGAGGAGGAAGGAATGGTGGCGACGAGCTCGTTAGCTGGAATGGTCGGATACTCGCAGTGGCAGTTAAAACTGTCGAGGCGACTTTTCTGGAGGGAATGTCGTCAGCCAGCGAGCTGCATCCGCTTGGAGATGTGTGAAGTGTAGTGGGTGCATGTGGGTGCAGATATATAGAATGGGAGACATTTTGCTGGTCTCCATTATGATATTGAGAGAACCCAGAAGCAGTTACGCTGCAGTTTCCTCGTAACAGCCCTGGATTCGAGATGCACTCGCGCAGAGCTGTGTGGTGGTCGTCGAGGAGAGATGAGATCGACGAAGTGCGTGTCATGGAACAGCTTCGAGAGTAGCGGTGGATCAGCATGGTGATCTCGCTCCCGCTGATATTCAACCTCGAGCAGCACTCGACAGAATGGGAGATCGGCGCAGCTCATGCGGACGATTCTCGCTTCCAAAGCATCCAAACGTCCGCGAAGAGTGTGAGTACTGCTCAAAAAGTAGCAAATCTATTCACGCAAAAAAAAAAGAAGAAAATATAAAAGCTGTCACGATCGCTCTCTCTATCGCATTGATTGCTCTGCCATTGGTTGCCTGGGGTCTTCTATTGGCAGAGCGACTGCGTTTACTTGTTCTTGGCAGCCATGGCCTTTTCGTGCTCGGCCACGAGCTTCTCTTGCACGTCGCGGGTGACCAAGTCGTGGGTTTTGTACTCCATCGTGAACTCACCCTTGCCCTGGGTCGATGACCGCAAGTCGGTCGAAAACCCAAACATGTTCTGCAGCGGCACGTCGCAGCGCACGACAGTCGACATCTCATCGGCGTCACTGCTGTTGATCATACCACGACGACGGTTCACTTCGGCGATCGCCGTGCCTTGGAACTCGTTCGGCACTTCCACTTCGACCGACATGACGGGTTCCAGAATGCACGGATCGGCCTTCATGAACGCTTGACGGATCGCTTGCACCATCGCGGTCTTGAACGCCAACTCGCTGGAATCCACCGAGTGAGCTTGGCCGTCGTTGATGACCACGCGCATGCGCTGCACGGGGTGACCCACGAGCCATCCTTTCTGCACAGCCTCTTTCGTGCCCTTCTCACAAGCCGCGATGTACTCGGGTGGGATCGCATTCCCGATGATGTCGTTGACGAACTCGACGTCCTTGGCGTCCGGGTCGTCCAACGGCTCAATGTACCCGACGACACGCGCGTACTGACCCGAACCACCACTTTGCTTGCGATGCAAGTAGTTGAACTCCGAGCGGCTACGAATGGTTTCGCGGTAGTTCACTTGCGGCGCACCGGTCGCGACTTCGACGCCGTATTCACGCTTCATGCGCTCGACGTAGATCTGCAAGTGCAACTCACCCATCCCACTGATGATGGTTTCCTTGCTGTCGTCGTCGACACGCACGCGGAACGTCGGGTCTTCCTTTTGGAAACGGTTGAGTGCCTTGGAGAAGTTGGCGATCTGGGTCTTGTTCGTGGGTGTCACCGCGAGCGACATGACCGGTTCGGGCACGTGGAGACTCGTCAGCGTGAACTTGGACGTGTTCGTGTCGCTGAACGTGTCCATACTGGCACACTCGACGCCGAACATGGCGACGACTTCGCCGGCTCCCACTTCTTCGACATCTTCCATCTCGTTCGAGTGCATCTTGACCAAACGAGGCACCTTGATGCGCTTCATGTCGCTCATGTTGTAGATGAAGCCGCCACGCTTGAGCGTGCCCGAGTAGATGCGCATGTACGTGAGCTGCCCGAACTTGCCTTCCTCCAACTTGAACGCGAGCGCGAGCAACGGCGCCGTGGGAGAGCACGGCACCGACACTTTTTCTTCGTCTTGCCCTTGGTCCAACGCAAAGTTGTCGATTTCCGCGGGGCTGGGCAAGTACGACACGACAGCATCCAGCATGGGTTGCACGCCACGGTTCTTGAACGCCGAGCCCATGAGCACAGGCACGAACTTGTGCGCAATGGTTGCACGACGGATCGCGTCCCGGAGTTGCTCCTGGCTGGGTTCTTCCTCCATCAAGAAGAGCTCACCGATTTCTTCATCGACGTCCGCGAGCGCTTCGATCAGCTCCTGCCGCTTCTCTTCCGCGAGCGCGCGCGTGGCGTCAGGGATGTCGTCGGACTCTTCGATCGTCTCGCCGCTTTCCCCCTTGTTGCGCAACGCCTTCATGGTGATCAAATCCACCACCCCTTCCAAGTCGTTCTCAGCACCGATGGGCACTTGCAACGCGTTCGCGTTCAGCTTCAACTGCTCGCGCAAGTCCTTGATGACCTTCCACGGGTTGGCGCCCATGCGATCCAACTTGTTGATGAACGCGATGCGCGGCACGCCGTACCGCTTCATCTGCTTGTCGACGGTCAGCGATTGACTTTGCACACCCGAGACACCACAGAGCACGAGCACACCGCCATCGAGCACACGCAGTGCACGCTCGACTTCGATCGTGAAGTCGACGTGACCGGGCGTATCAATGATGTTGATGTTCGAGTCCTTCCAGCTCGCGTACGTCGCGGCGGACTGGATCGTGATCCCCTTTTCACGCTCCAACTCCATCGAGTCCATCTTGGCACCGACACCGTCTTTGCCGCGCACATCGTGGATGGCGTTGATACGACCCGTGTAGAACAGGATGCGCTCCGTGAGCGTGGTCTTGCCCGAGTCAATGTGCGCCGAGATACCGATGTTGCGCAAGTTGCTCATGTAGCCCTCTGGCACAGGGTGGCCCTCCGCGAACGGACGCACGACAGCAGCATCATCACCGCTCGCAGCGGCGCTGAATGCACGCGCCACTAGCGGCGACTTGCGCTGGTAGAGTGCAGAGGAGGCAGGGCGGCGGGCCGCGGCCGCGCGAGTCAAGTGGAGCCACCGCATGCTGCTGCTGCTGCTGCTGCGTGTCTTTCTGGAAATGCGCACTCTCGAGGAGGAGGAGGAGTGTTGGCCACCCTCAAACGAGTGGATGGATCAAAGACGGAGCTCAAAATGGTCGAGTGAGTGGCATCGTCGCCCTCTCGGAATCGATCGGAGCAGACGGAGTCGATTTCAAGAGGGCGAATGTCGACTATCCGGTTGGTCAAACGGTTGCAGACAACCGGTTGTTGCATTTTCTGTTTTGCACACAGGAGGAGTCGAGAGGATGGACAGGTAACCGTTTACTGCATTTCTGTCAGATGATGGATGAAACTCAGACTCAGCCTCGACGAATGTGATTCGCTGCTGATCCATCATTTTGTGGGACACATTAGAACAAAGAGATCATCAGATATAAAGTTAAGAAAGGGAGACAAAAAGTCGATCGTACGACAATGGTGTGGCTCACACGACGATCTGGAGCTCAAGGTTTAATCTTCGATGGAAAGCAAAAAAGCGAGGTTTTTTGCTTCCCTTTCATCTATCCCCCACATTCCCCCTTCCCTTCTTTTCCTTTCTTTTCACGTAAAGAAGGGCGAGTGTCGGTAGGTAGCTACAACAACGCAATTGAAACGGCAGCTCCTTATCGGCGATCGATCGCTTGCCAGCATGGACGACTCGGCGCAGCGCAGTCTCTTGCTATGGGTGCGTGTGTGTGTATTTCTCTGTAGGATAGGTGTTTTTCTTCTTCTGCTGCATGATGATGATGATGGTGATGACTGAATGAAGCACGGGACGCAGTCCTGAGTGATGTTCAACCGCGAAGGAGTTTCCGACATCGTGTTGTCGCCGTCCCTCGATGAAGATGCTGAAGATGTCCAATGTGACTTGTGTGTGTGTCTATAGGTTCAAAGCTTCCATGAGACGATCACGTCGGACACCCACGTGTCCTCGATGACGGATCTCTGCGATGGCGTGTTCCTTGCCAAGATCATGCACCAAATGTACGTCCCTTCATTGGATATAGCTCTTCGTTCGTGGGCGTCTTCCCTGGAGAGTGCTGACTATGCTCCTTTGTGCTTGGTACGTGCAGCGATCCGGAGTATTTGAATATGGAGCTGATAAATGAGCAGCCAGGTGGTAATTGGGCGTTGAAGACCAGTAACCTCAAGACGTTGCTCCGTGGGATCGAGCTGTATTATCATGAAGAGCTGGGACAATTGTGCGAAGCGAACGAGCTGATCGACACCCATTTGATCGCAAAGGAGAACGACATCCATGAAGTCGCCAAGCTCGCCGAGTTGATTCTCGGTTGCGCCGTCCAGTGTCCGAGTCGGTCGGAGTACATCCACCCGATCATGGCGATGGAAGCGTCCGAACAAGCCAGCATGATGCACATGATTGAGAACATCATGCACCGATTCCAAGTGACCTCTCCAAGCGGCACACGCAACTCGCTGACCAACAACTCGTTTTCCTACATCAGTCACGAAGGGGAATCCCCCGAGAGCCTCGCCTTCCAACTTACCCAAGCCTTAGAGAAAGTATCGTCGATGGAACTGAAGATGCTCGACATGGAGAGTGAAAAGCGAGAACTCACCGAGCGGTTCGAGGATTCTCTCAGCGAAAAGCACAGTTTGGCAGACAAATACGCCGCTCTGCAGGATGAGCGGGACAAGCTGCTCAGCGAGCGACAAAGCACCTTGACGCGAGACAACAAAAAGATCCAGCAGATCGTCGAAGGCGAAATCCACGCGCTCACGCTCCAACTCGAAGAGAAGAATGAAGAACTGCAGCGCGTGAAGCGTGAATCCACGGAGCGCTTGATGGTGCTGGAGAACGAAGTGCGTCGTCAGGCCGACGAATTGGATATTTCTCGCTCCAAGCTTGGTCAATTGGCGAAATTGGAGTCGAGCGTGTCCAAGTACAAGAAGAAACTAGAAGAGATGCATTCGCTGCGCAACCAGGTGAAGGATTTGGAGATTCACAACGCGCAATACCTCGACAAAGTACTGGATCTCGAAAGCACCGTGAAGACGATGCCAACGCTGAAAGCGCTTGTGGAGAGATACAAGAACCAAGT
Organism: Globisporangium heterothallicum; assembly: GCA_023334155.1. Classification (NCBI taxonomy): domain Eukaryota; phylum Oomycota; class Peronosporomycetes; order Pythiales; family Pythiaceae; genus Globisporangium; species Globisporangium heterothallicum. The sequence goes on from JAASGH010000122.1 coordinate 15,005, forward strand.
GGTGGACTTGGAGACGGCGAATGTCGAAGCGGTGTCGAACAACCAGGTGAAGGACCAAAAGATCCGTCGTCTTCAGGAAGAATTGGATAGCGCGCTCGGTGGGAAAGAGTTTTTGGAGAGCCAAGTGGAGGAATTGCGCAGCCAGTTGACGAGTATGCAGCATAACGGGGTAGACGATGGCGCATCGGTGGAGGGTGGTGGCTTAAGTGCAGATGTGCTCCTCGGACGCGACGGTGGCAGTTCGTTGCGAGAGAGAATCGGTCGTCTGGAACGCGAGAATGCCCAGCTGAAGAGTGGGAATGAAAATGCAGAAGAGGCGCATCTTGCGAACGAACTCGACATGGCATTGAAGGCAAAGGAGTCGCTTCAACTTTCGGTTGGTCAGCTGAAGAAACAGAACGACGAGTTGAGTGAGCAGTTGCGACTTGCGCGTCAAAACCCTCCAGGTCCCCATGGCGCTACGGTGGTGGGTCACCGTGCAGTTGCAGGATCCCAAGCGGTCGAAGCATCAGCAATATACCCCGCAGAATCGTCCGTATCCCCTGTAGAACCTGCGGGAGTGTCTGGAGTCGCAGGAGTCCCAGGAGTCGTTGGCACGCCAGCAGCAGGCGTTGCCCATGGTGTTCCGTCGTCCCAGCTCATGGGTTCCTCCGGTGTCGCAGGCTCGCTTTCCAACGCGCCAATTGCGGAGACCGTCAGCAGTGGAGTCGCGGCAGCCCAAGTTGCCGTGTACGAAGAGAAAATCCAGAAATTGGTGAGTGCTTCTTCCGCTTCGTTGATCGGAATGCAAAAGCAAAAGCTCGTCGCAGTCGCTCTGGCATCGATCGCAGGACTTCAATCCATTGGGTGGGAGACGTTGCTGGACCATCTCCAGCAGCACATCTTCTCGCTTCTCGCCTTCTTGATTGGAATCCTTGTGCATTCACGCTCTGTGAAAGATGGTGTCATGACGACATGACGATCGGATTTGTATTTGTGTCTGGAGAGCTGTCGTGGGAGGGAGATGACGGTGAAAGGTGCTGGGATGGATGAAGAGAGCGTGGAGCTGGGTGTACAGACTGTATCGAGTAGAAAAGAAATCTCACGGTTTGCTGTTTGTTAACATGAATGGCGAGCGAGTGTATCCATGTACCTGTAGTACAGATGCACGTCCGTTCGTCCCACGCTGCGCTCGTCAAGTCGTCCATCCAGTTTCCCAGTCCCGCATCGTCCGATCTTGGCTCAACAGATGCTTTATGTATAGTTGCTTTTTATTTTATTCGGACACTAAGCATGTGTGGGTATTGCGTACAATCGTATGTTTCCAACAGCAAGCGGAAGCGGAAGTGGTGGACTCGATGCGCGTGACGGTCGCCGAGCTCACAAACCGCTTGAAGGACAAGGAGTCGGTGATCAACGAGATCTCGGAGCAGCGCGCCAAGCTCGAAAACTACACAAAGAAGACGCTGCACGCCGTGCAAACGAAGTACATGGTCGCCGTGAGCTCGCACCGCAACCAGATCAACGAGAAGCAGGAGCGTGTCGACTTGTTGGAGAAGAAACTGAAAGAGATCCGTGCGTCGTACTCGCGCGAGCAAGCGCTGATGATGTCGTCGTTTTATGAGGTGCGCGGCGTTGGGTCGTGTGGTTGTATATATCTGCGACACCAGAGTTGAAGTTACTGACTCTCTCCTTCTATCTGATCTCCTCGAACAGATTGGAACAGAAATGCAGCGCCGCACAATGCTGCCACAAGGTCAGACCCAGGGTGGTGCTGGCTCGTGGCTCGCGAGCAAACGAACAGAAGAGCGCGCAAAGAGACGGAATTTTTAGGTCATCAGCCAGGAGGAGCTGCTGGTACGCTAGAGCACAAGAATGCGAACGAGCGAAGGAAAAAGAGAAAAATGATCTGTTCAGTTTGTTCCACGCACGTGCGTGCTCGGTTTTGTTTCTTTTCGTGTGTGTCTGTCGGTGTATCTTTTCCTTGCATGCTACTCGACAACGCTGACACCCAGATTCACGAGAGCTCGGGTCGCCTGTTGGCATATCCGGTCGTTTGGCGACCGCACAAGTCCCTGGAGCGCGTCCACGCCTCCCAGATCGAGGATCAACTGCTTGTTCTCGGCTACACAAGTGCGGGAGTCAGCGAATCCGTCAGTCCAAAGCTCAGGATCCCATCCATAGCAGAGTGCAAAATACTCACGATTGACCGAGAGATTGCGCAACGCTCGCGCTACTTGCGACTGGAGCTCCACGGATTCCGAGCGCGCGCCATCGATGATGGGCTTCAAGCCTCCTTCTCGCGCGATCTCGACTTCGTTTGCATCTGCAAGTGGTTGTTTCCAGACAACAGCAGCACCCAAGTCAGCACCCCGAGCTTCCCATACGACGTCTTTGCATGCATCCTCGTACCATTCACCGCCAAATTTGCCAACGCAGCGATGGCTTCGACAGCAACGCCGATTTGCTTGGAGCTCGCGAGTCCGATCAGCGGTCTGATACCGCCTGCCTTCGCAATGCGCTCCTTGTTGTCGACTGCAGTGGACACAAAGGGAAAGTGTGCGTTTATGGGAGGAGCATCTGAGTGACAATAAGAATGCGTTCACGCACCATTCACGCCCAGGTTCGCGAGCGCTTTCGCTGCCTGCCGCTGCACGTGCTCGTTGGTACTCTCGAGCAGGTCGATCAGCATGTCGATGCCGCCCTCGGTCGCCATTCTCGACTGATTGTCCGCTAGCATTTGACGACAAAAACGTGTGTGGGAGAAATATTAGATCCAGAAGGGTAGCACAGAATGGAATCGCACATAACGTAGCGAAGACTCACAGTTGACCGAGAGGTTCGCGAGCGCATGCGCCGCCAAGCGCTGCACTTCCGTATCCTTCGACTGCGTCAGCGGCAGCAACAGCTTCAGTCCTTCGAGCTCTACGATCTGCACCTGCCGGTCAGCTACACACAACAGCACGACATCTCCTTCTAAATTCTCCACCAGTGCATACAACACGGTAGCGAACACTACTGCATGTACGCACGCTTGACGGCTTCGTTTGCGAGTTTCTCGGCGACCTCGCGCTGCAGACTCGTATCCGCCGACTTGGCGTACACGATCAACCGCTGCAGATTCACCCGAAGCGCCTCCGTGAACGCGTCATCTAGCACACCATCCCATTCGTTAGTCACTTTTTGCAGGTTCACGCGGACCAATGCGCATGTCTTTCGACGCTGCGAGTACCGGTGGCTTCGTCTTCGAACGTGAACTCGTCCTTGCTCCCTTTCGCACCGGCGTTGCCCATGATGGCAGGGTCCCCACCTCTCTCTCTCTCTCTCTTTGTCTTTGTTGAAGTCGACGGACGTGCGTGTTGCGCTCGTTTCGCTACTGGACGCTTATTCTACAGACGACGACCCACGCACTCAATCTCTCTCTCTCGATGTGCGTCTTCTAAAGCGTTTTTTCCGCATATCCTCCCCCCTCTTACTTATTGCAGGTGACCTTTGGGCAGCCGCTACTGAAAGCAAAAGAGTGAGCAGACGGTGCACATGTGGTCCACACGACTCCAGATCTTTTCGTGCACAAGTCGACACACAAGTCGACGCACTATTGATTCATTTGGCGATGACTTTGTAGAGTATGTCGACTTCGGTGACTTTTGGACGGATTAAAGTTGCAGAAAAGTATTGCAGAAATTGATTGCAGAAATTGTGCTGCATCCTCGTTCTTCATCCCAATTTTTACGGTTTGGTGTTCCATGGTGGCAGGAAGGACGGGAACTCGCCCTGCTTCATGCTGCGGATCATCATGTCCACGGCGCACGTGACGTCTTCGCACAGCTTAAACAGCACGTCGATGGTCACTTCGAGTCCGGGCGATGAGTTTTGATCGAAAAATATCGCGTTACCAAGACAAACCAAAACAATAGCCAAATGACAATCTTTCCTGTCTGCTTCTCTCGATGCTGCAAATGAGGATGATGCAAGAGGGAAACAATCGATGCTGCACGAAGCCATGTGCAAGTGGTTGGACGCACTGCAGAGATTGTTTGATGTCTCCTTAGGATGCTGGTTGCTCTGCCACCACTTCATCCGCTTTCCTTTTTAAAAAATCTCGTTCTCGTCAGCAGACTCGCTGCGACTCTATCGTTCACCTTCCTCGTGAAACTCCTACTATAAATGGTGCTGACGTATTTATATACAAGGAACAACTGATCGTGTCGCAAGCGCTTGTCTGTCGACATGGAGGAATGAAGTGATTGCACCCGCTGTCTCTGTAGGTGGTGATCTCTCTCTCGAGGGAGGCAATTGCGAGCGCAACGAACCAATTTTCGTACCCAAGGCTGCATCACCATTTGTCGCTCCCCATAATCACGCACGCACATACCATGGCTCCAGCATTTACTTCGGGTGGAGACCCAGGAAGCACTCCATCACTGCATCCTGCACCTTCGGTTGCTCCGGAATCCCCGGCAGCAGCACTAGCAACAGAACCAGCAACGTCTGCGCTCCGACCCGCTCAAGACACCTCGTCGACGACGTGGGAAGTGCCGCAGCGGAGACATAGCATCATCCATAGCGACGATGGCACACGATCCTCGGATCGAGGAGACCCATCCGACGCGACGATCTCGGAATACCTGAGTGCCACCATGGCGGCAATCGACCCCAAAGCGGAGAAACGCGAGCTCGAGCCGTCGACCCACCGCAGCAACCATTACCTGCGCAAGTCCTCGCTGGACCGCGATTGCGTGGAAGGGTACATGATCATGCACGTCAAGAAGCCGCGGAAAAAGCTGTTCACCAAGCGCGCGCGACCGTCGTTCTACGTCGTCGCAGACGCCAAGAAGAACGTGCTCGAGATCTACAGCAACGAGACCAAGTCCGAGTTGATTTACTTGCTCTCACTCACCAATGCCTTGCTCAGTTTCGAATCGGACGATGCGAATATGGTCATGGAGAAATGCTTCTGCGTCGAAGCGAAGATGTGGAAAAAGCGCAACACGGTCAACTTCAAGCACCAAGGGTTTGTGTTCTTTGAAGACAACCAGGTGCGCATGTTGCTCTGGGTCAAATGCATCCACATCGCGATCAAAAAGGCGTCCACCATGGCCACCGACCGCGAGTTGTTCCGCTCGTCCGCGGCGTCGAATACGTCCGACTACTCCCCGTTCAGCGACGAGGAGCATCAGTATGAACAAGACCACGAGATGGACCGCGATCGGGACTCGGAGACGGCAAGTGGGGTGGCCACCGATGGGAACGAGTTCGGTGATCCTCATCAAGGCAGCGGGAGCGGATGGCGTTCTCGAGAAACCACAGGAGTGCGGCAACGACTCGTCATCGATCCCACAGCTGCCATTGCACATGGAGCGCACGCTGCTAGTACACCCGCAGCGCAGAGAGAGCCAAGGACGCCGTTCAATCGCCTCAACGCAATGTTCTCCAACCACAAACAGCAGCTCAAGAGTCCGCGAAGCAACTCGGTGGACATCAACAGCAACGCCAAGGGTCAGAAAGAGAGCCGAACAGCAGCAGCGCTGCTTTCGCCTCGGATGCTCCACTTGTCTACCTCGTCTGCTGCGAAGAACCCGTTCCATTGCAAACCTCCTGCGTCGAGAACTGGAGCGCATACTAGGTCCCATACCTCACACAGTAATAGCACCACCGTGTTTGGCGGCTCCGAGTCCGTCAGTGCGCACAAACGAGAGGAGCACAGCAGCGGTCATGCGTACAACATGTCTTCTTCCAACGCATCGTCGAGTCATCACAGCGATCCCAGTTGCTGCGAGGACATCACGTCGAGCCGACTGCGCGAGTATGCGATCCCGCCGAAGATCCAACGACACGTCGTTCCAGATCCGAAGCCGGAGGTCGTGACCGCGAGCCAGACGCTGGACAACAAGATGGCGTTCATCCTGAGTCGATGCTTCGTGCTCTGGGTTGCGTTCATCGGCGGCATCGTCGAGGCTTCGATCTTTCTGCCCATCGCGGCCGCTGGCGCGTTCGCACACATGCGTCCTCACGATGAAGAGTTCACGTGGTCGACACTCGCGGCGATCTGGGTCTACCTTGTGAGTCGCGTCCAGGGCTCCATGGGGGTCGTCGCGATTCTTATGTCGTTGTACTTGTGGTGCTACGCGGAGTTCAAAAACCAGCGCCGGAGACGACGCATCCGCATCGCGGACAAGCTTCTCCAAGAAGAATGCGACAACTTTGCCCATGTGGATGTACGTCTGCAGACATACCTACTACGAACTCGCCTCACGCTATGCGTTTGCATTCTGACTGACGCCACTCTGCATGCAATGTCCTTGTCCCTTTGCGGCTAGATCCCCAACTGGATTTGCCATCCTGACGTCGACCGCGTCGAATGGCTCAACAAAGTCTTCATCACGTACGTGCACTTACCTCGTTGGTGGGCATCGCGTTTCTCTACCCCAGGTTCTCACATTCGCTTGACGTGCTTGTCTGGTACTCAGAGGGTGGCCATATCTGAAACTCGCGATCCGGGCAAGTAAACAAGCCGCGAGACCGCTTCTCCTTGAATCGCCAAGGCGCACTCATCCCACCATACTGAGTGCATCGAAGCTGATTGTTGTTTGCTGTTCTGTGGGTCCATGCTTGCAGAATTCGCTCATGGGGTGTTTGAATCCACTGCTGGACTCGCAGCGACCAGCGTTCATGAGCTCGCTCTCCCTCGTGCGCATCGACTTGGGCACACGCACGCCGCACATCAGCGGCGTCAAGTTCGTGAGTGCGAACCCGTTGACCGAGGAAGTGACGCTCGACGTCGAAGTGCGGATCGTGACCGACCACAGCTTCGTCGCCGAGCTTCGGATGGTGTCGAACCTCGGCGCTGCAGCGGTGATCTCGCTGCGGGATCTGTTCCTCGTCGGCACGTTGAGGATCGCGCTCAATCCGCTATGTGTCGACTGGCCCTGCTTCAGGTACGTTCCTGTCTCTCTCGTCCATCCACCTCCAAAATGAGCGATGTGTGACATCTTGTTTGTTGTCCGACAGTGCCCTGAGTCTCTCCTTCACAAAGTAAGTTCCAGCAACACTTCGCACACGCTGACTGACTGACCGACTAACTTAACACATGCATATTCGCTGCTCATGCATGATCTTCAGTCGTCCGGTGTTTGATTTCTCATTGACCGCGGCCAAGATCAACATTGCAAACGTCCCTTTTGCTTCGGAATGGTGCGTCTCTCTCACTTTCTCTCTCTCGCCATGATGGTTCACCAGTTGAGACTAATGAGATCCGTTTGCACGTATGTGTGGTGTTAGGCTGCATACGTTCCTCCATGATCTGCTCATCGACTATTTCGTGTGGCCGAAAGTGGTGAACATTCCCTTGTGGGGAGACGAACCAGTCTCCACTTCAACAGCTCCAATGCCAGCTTCCTCAGCATCATCAGCATCATCATAATCAGACTCACTCTCTCATAAATTATACACGTTATGCTTCCACACTGCTGGAGTCGATATACGTTTGGATGGAACCAAGCGAGAGAGGTTTCGTCGACTCAAATCCCCTCTCTCTCTCTCTCTCTATCTTTGTTGTTGCAAACATCAAGTTAGAGAGATCCTCCATTTGCAAATGTGTTGGTGGTTCACTTTGAGATCAGGTAAGACAGCATAGTGGATGCAGGAGTGGACTGACCCCTACCCCACGAATGTCCGCTCCACTCTTTTGTGAGAGAGAGTGTATGTGGTTACTCAATCAAAACCCGAGCACCATTCGGACCTGCTCGTCAAAAACACAACTCGCAGGAGAGACAAGGACGAAAAAATGAGCTCCTCCATCATGCGCTCGCTCGTGCGCATCAGCACCCGCTCCGCAACTGCTGCAGCTGCACGCACTCCTACTGGTGTGCAGTCTGCGCGTGCACTCAGCACGCTCTCGCGCCTGCACCAGCGCAACCATGCGCTCCAAGCGTCCATGCTGCGAACTGCGAGCGGTGCTGGTTTAACAAACCCATTCGCGGCGCCACATGGAGCTGCGCGCTCGATGTTCATCCAGACCGAGCCAACGCCAAACCCACAGAGTGTCAAGTTCTTGCCTGGTGAAGTGGTGCTTGATGAGCGCTTCACGACCGGCGTGGTGTGTTTCTCTTGGCAAGACATTTGCTTGACCAATGATACCTATACTATGGATCTCATGACGCTATTGAATGGAATGTGGTAGGATTTCACACCTGGTTCGGACGAAGTGCGCCGCTCGCCGCTGGCCAAGAAGCTTTTCCAAATCGAAGGCGTCACGCGTGTGTTTTTCGGCAAGGATTTCATCTCCGTCACGAAGAGCGAGGATTTTGATTGGGATGTACGTCTGTCGTCTCTGCGCTAATCGACTCGAGATCAACACCATGCGTGGCTGATGCGTTGCGTGTCTGCTTGTCTGTAGGCTCTCAAAGCGGAGATCTTTGCGACGATTATGGATTTTTACGCAACGGGGGAAGTTGTGATGTCCGATGAGCCAATTGTGACCGTACGTGATGATGCTCATCCGATTCTGCTTTCTCGAGCGCTTTGGTATGCTTTCGTACTAACTGCTGGTGGCACTCGGTGCTGACTAGGACACGACGATCTTGCCGGATGACGACGAGGTCGTGGCGATGATCAAGGAGTTGCTCGAACAGCGCATTCGTCCGTCCGTGCAGGACGACGGCGGGGATATTTTCTACAAAGGCTTTGATGAAGCGACAGGCATCGTGCGCGTGCAACTCGCGGGTTCTTGCGCCGGATGCCCAAGCTCTTCTGTGACGCTCAAGAACGGCGTCGAGAACATGCTCAAGCACTACATCCCCGAAGTGCGCGGCATCGAAGAGTGGGTCGACGAAGAGCTCAACCAGCTCAACGAAAAGGAATTCCAAACGTTTGAGCAAAAGCTTCGTGCCGCCGGCGTCATGAGCGAATAAGGAAAACACCTCAGTAATGCGATTTGCATGGCGACTTTTGTCTTCCATATGATCGAAAAAAGAAAAAAGAAAAAGAAAGAAAGAAGAAGAAAAAAGAGAGAGAGGATCTTTGACAAACACAAGGTGGTCGTGCCTGAATACCTGGATACATACATATATATATCCAAGTGCAAAATGCATCCGTCCATGCCTGCGTGAGCGCATTCCCGATGGCAAAGTCGTCTTCATGGTCGAATTCGACTTGCTTCCCAAAACTGTGCGAGGTCGTGAAGGGTGAAATATCGTGAGGAGCCGGAAAACGCTCTTGTGTGCATCAGTTGCGACTCATTGACTGGGTGCTATTTTTAAGTTCTTATGGCGCGGAGCTGCTTGTGCATGCCACCTCAACTGCTGCCAACCAAAGAGCATCCATTCTTGAGACAGCGAGCGAGTGAGGCGAGACGAGCGGTGCGGTTTTCTTAGGAATAAATAAGCACCCACTATTTATATATCGAGACTCCGTTTTGAAGAGGGACCAACTTCCTCAACTCACTCGCATCACTTCGTAATCGCTTTGGACGCAGAAATGGACGGTGCCACCATCCACCTTTGAAATCGTTGACTCCTTGATTTCTCACCCATTAGCGTAGCATGCATCCAAGCGACCTCCCCATACCCAGGTACGCACACACACAGTCGGTTCTTTTCCTCATCGCTCATCGCTGCCAGCAAGTCATTTTTGAAGCGAGTGACCTCTAAACGAACCGCGATCATGCCGTTGTTTCGATATGCAGGCCGTCCCCTAAACGGACACTTTCGTGCGCCGGACTCGATGACCTCGACGAGATTTGGCGCGGCATCGACCCCACCCACGCGCAGCAACAACATCGAAAGCGCCACAACAGCATTGGAAGCATGCCAAGCAACAGCTTCAGTAGTCTCCATGGTGCTGCGTCCGTAGCTTCTGGCGGACGTCCTACCAGCAGCCACCGACCCCAATCAAGCGTACTTCCAGCAGCAACCATGTCGTCAACGCATTTCAATTCCTCGAGACGTCCCGACTTGCATCCCCCTTATGGCGGAGACCCAACGGGTATGTACGTGGGTTGCCTGCGTCATTTAGGTCGGATCTTTGATAAGCTTTTCAGACTAACTTGACCGTTTGTTTTGCGTTTGCGCCACACAGCACATAGCATAGCTGCAAATGTTGCGCCGTATCCGTCCGCTTTCGACCTGGTGACCCCTTCCTCTTCTTCCAGCAGCAACCAGTTCTCCCCACGAGCGGAGGAGCTCCGAGGCAATAACAAGAGCTTCATGGTGAAGCACTTCCGACAGCCGCAGGAAGCTTCCCCGCGAGAAGAGTATCTCGTGCAAGCGTTTGGCTCGGGAGCCATGCGCATCAACAACACCATCAACGACGACGACGACAACGGCGAAGAGCCGACCACCAACCTTGCTCCGGGGTCCGAGCCACAACTCACCAGCAGTGATGATGACGATGACAACATCGAAATGAAACGACCATCGTTGACGGATCCGGAAGATAGTGCGGTCCACGCGTCACACCAGCATCGCTCCCGGTCCCACTTCAACCACGGAAGCAGCAATCATCGCGACAGCAATCACAATAATGCTGACACCAGAACCAACACGATGGCGGATGGTAGTAGCCAAAATAATCCGCACACCCGGCGCGTGGTGACCACTTTCTCTCCGGAACCAGTTTCCACGCAGCATTTTCGCGAACCATCGAATCAGCAGCATCAACAGCCTCCTCCGTCGCCTCACCAGCTAAGCACGTCTGCTGCCACACCCACGTCGATCAAGTGGTTGCGTGAAGAAGACGAGCGGCTTCGCGATGCCGTCGCTCGCTTTGGCGGCAAAAGCTGGAAGATGATCGCCGAGACGCTCGGGAATGGCCGCACCGATGTGCAGTGCCTGCATCGCTGGAACAAAGTGCTCAAACCGGGACTCATCAAAGGTCCGTGGACCCCCGAAGAAGACAGCATCTTGCTCAGTCTGATCTCGCGCTACGGCGTCGGCAAGATCCGCTGGTGCGATATCGCGCTGCATCTCCCCGGTCGCATCGGCAAGCAGTGTCGAGAGCGCTGGTGCAACCACTTGGACTCGAATATCCGCAAAGGACAGTGGACGCCCGAAGAAGACGAGACCGTGTTCCGCTGGCAACAAAAGCTGGGCAACAAATGGAGCGAGATCGCGAAGTTGCTCCCGGGACGAACGGAGAATGCCGTGAAAAACCGCTACAATTCTGCCGCACGACGGAAATGGCTCATGAACCAAGCCGCGAAAGCGCAGCACCTTCCGCACAACCAGCAAAGTGGCGTCCAACCCTCCTCCGAGTCAGCAGCTGGGATACCTCAAAGCAGCTTCCACTCACCACCCGAGGTCACCACTAGTGGCAGCAATCCAGCAACGATGCCGCCAACTTTTCAGCAGCCGCAAAATCCGTTCTTCCAAGTCTCGAATCGACTCCCTGCGAGTGTGGAGCATCTCCCACAGCTGAGTAAAGTGCAGTTCCCGATCCCACGCCATGCTCCTCCGGTCGAACGATCCGCTCAGGGCTCGTACGGCTCAGTACCGTCTCCACCACTATCGTTGCCAGCAATGGCACCTCCCGTGCATCCGCTCACGGAAGCACCAGCGATGTCCATGAGTTCGCCATCGCTCAGCACGTACTTGTTCCCGGCTCCAGTCGCCTCACCAGATGTCGTCAGCGGCCGAGTACGGTACAGTGCCGCTGTAGACACACCACCACGTGGGAGCAGTAGCACTCTTGGTGGTGAAACTGGGACAACCCACCCTATTGCCACCCTTGGCGGACACCTTTTTGATGCAGCGGAGGGATCTGCGCATCACGTGAGTCGCTTCCACCACCACCACCACCACCACCATGCACAGCCGTCCAATTCGCTATCTTCGTTGCTGGCGTCGCCGGTCGAGCACCCTTCCACATCATCCTCTTCAAGGCAACCATATCTGTCGTACCCAGCAGACCAGGACGCTGCCACTCACGCCGACATCGACGGCAATGACGACAACAACCGAGCAGAGACGAGCAGCTCAAGTGAGCCCGAGCAAACCATCAGCTTCAAAGAGGAAAGCAACTTGTCACTTCCACAGCAACAATTCCCTTCCGGGAACCAGGAGGCGGTCGTGATGGACGACCACATGAGCAAATTCCTCGATAGCGTCGCATTGGAGCTAGACGAGATCATGGAGTGACGGACAGACTCGACAACCAAGTCCATCCATCCACTCCAACTCCAAAGAGAGTCACTCCCTCCAATAAGCATGCCGATGCGAGCAGCTTTCTCTCTCTTTTCTTTCTTTCTCCTCTCCCCCTTCTTTTTATCTTCTTCCTAGTCACAAAACACACATTTCGTTTATTTAAGCAAAAACTCACCATCATCCCCATCACGCACACAAACAAATGCAGGGGTAAATTAAAATAATTGCTTCACACAATATACTCCAACCGAATGTTGCATCCCTTACGTACGAAGACCTGCAGCAGCACGGGATCTTTCCACGATGCCCATCAGTTCAAAAGCTGCGTGGTTGTTAGTGGTACTGCCTGCTCGTCTTTTGGCTTGGACTCCGTTTCAGATTCAGGCTCTTCGCGTTGTAGCGTGATACTGTGCACGGCATTCAATCGTTTCTCGACGCCATTTTGGCCACTAAAGAGAAAGACTTGGTTGTTGGCGTCGACCACGGCACGGTGACCGACTCGGCCGGGGAGGAACACTTCTTGGTCCCTTTCGCCACTGCCTGTGCGGTTTGCTCGCTTCACGACGACGGATTCCCAGTCCCACGTTTCGGTGTTGAGTAAGAATCCGTCATTGAAGACACTCGTCGCCACCAATTCGTCTTCACGCTGCGGATCCCACCCACCAAAGATAAGAATCTTCGAGCCATCGACCAGCGTCGCGGAGTGGCCCGTTCTTGCTTGAGGAGGCGTGCCGACCACGCACGGGTGGAACCACGTCCAGATGTCGCTCTCTCCTTTCTTCTTGAGCACGTGCACCGAGTTGAAGCTTTTCTTGGCGTCGTTGCCGCCAAAGTAGATGATGCTCTCGCCGACCGCGACGGCACTGTGGTAGGTTCGTGCACTTGGAGGTTTGCCTTCGATCTTTACGTTCTTCCAATGCCAAGTATCTAGCGATCCAGAAAACACGAACACATACGCAACGAGTGTAGATCAATAACCGATTGCTGTCATAAATCCACCACCAAGGACACACAAGGTCCGTACCGCTATCGAGGACATGCACGGAGCTCTGACGGTTGCGACCACGACTGCCGCCAAAGACAACAATGTCGTTCCCAACGACCGTGCAGGTGTGTCCGCTTCTCGCCATGGGAGTGACGCCACTGACAGCAGGTGGGTACCACAGAAAGCACTCGGTATCCAGCACCATGATATCCGACAGCACATCCAACTGATCGCCACCCATGAATCGTTCCCCACCAAAGACAAGCAGCAAATTCTTCGACTCGAGGAATACGGCATCGTGCCATGCGCGCGGGATACTCTCGCAGTTCAGAGGACGGGACCATTCCTGTTTCTTCAGATCGTACACATGCAGGTCGCCCAGCGTCATCTCGTCATCATCGGCACCGCCATACACGACCACGCGGTTGTCGGAGATCTTCGTGACGGAATCGCCCCATCGCTCGGCCGGGACGGAGCCCTTCACGTCCACTGCCTCCCAGTGCGCTGTCACTGCAAGAGAAGACCACAACATCATGCACACAAACATTAAAGACAGGTCACTCATTTGCGCTGCAATCAACCGGTTCACGATCGAATTTTGTATGCGCATACCTGCTCGCTTGGTCGCTGGCGCCGCTGATGCTTTTTTCTTTTCCTTGGCTGCAACTGGGGTCTCGTTAACCTGGTTCTTTGGCGGTCGTCCACGTTTCTTCTGCGGATCCTGCGTCGCCTTTTTCGTTGATGATGGTGGCAGTCTGCTTGGATCTGGGGAGAAAAGCGTCGTCTGCACCGTTGCTGGGTTCTTCTTCGCAGCGCTACTACTTGCAGCTGGGCGATTGCTTTCCGCTTCATGGACCGAGGCACCAGAGGACGAAACAATCGAGTCCACATCATCGCTCTTGCTCTTCGCAGAGGAAAGCTGCGACGTTGTCTCCAGCTGCGCTAACAGCATGGATTGCTCCACATCGTTCAGGAAATTCGGACGCAATCGCTTGGTCATGAGCTCGGACGCACTGCTCTCCGAGTCTTCATCATCATCATCAAGATCGCTGGGGATCATCGTGCGCTTTTTCGAGCTTGTGGCGCTCGTCCCGATAATAGACGAGACGATGCTGCTGGTGGACGTAGCAGTAGACGCAAATGCGCTATGCGTCGTTGCACCACTACCTGCTGCTGTCGTTGGTGCTATGCTCACACAGGCATCCATCCACACAAGCCAAGCGATGAGTACGCAGCATCCTGTATAGCACGCTGAATAGACCACCACCACTCACCATGCTTCGACAGCACAACGTCTCCCGTGAAGTTGCTGCATTGGATCGTGAGCGTCCCAGCTTTAAATGAAAACTGGATGCCCGCCAAACTCGTGGGGATCTCAACCTCCACACCTGTGCAATTGCAAATCCACAATCAGACCGCCATTCCTACTGCAGTGCACACATGCACACACACATGCACGACGCACCTTCGTAGGACAGAAGCGGCATCGTGTCTCTCACAATTGACTCTCCTTCGACTCTGGATGATGCAAAAACGGGTGTTGAGCTATGGTTCCCGCCAAAAACAGACAAACTTGGCGCCACCATCGCTTTGGAGAGGGAACAACAAACTCAAACCAGGATCAGACACAAATCTGATTCCATATTGTGAACAGTCGACCAAAACAACAACAACAAAAGCAACAACAATCAGCAAACAAACAACAACATCATCTCATTGACAGAAGGAAGCTGGAAAGCAAGCGATGAGCATCAACGTCCAGCTGCATGAGGATGTCGTGCCGTATTTAGTGTCGCCGTACGAACATTTCTTCTTCCTGCTCCACCACGTGAAGCTCACCGTGGAGAGCGGCAAGTACGTTGCTTGTGTGTCCGGGATCGCGACTGGTTTGATGCATCCTCCCTCCCTCCCTCCCGTCACCTTTGGATGCTGCCTTGATGTTTGACTGTCGCTATTTTGTACAGCGGGTATCCAGGACAAGGCGGGTGCTTCTATGGCCACGAAGGACGCTGTTTTGTGTCGCAGTATCGGATCGTGTTCATCTCGGACACGACAGCGTACACTGCGTACAAATCGTTTTCGCTGCCGTTTTATTGCATCCGGGACTGGAACTTCCATGTCAGTTTGTTCGGTGCGTGACTTTGCAGAAGCGTATTGCAGCTGGCGCTGTGGTCGTCCAGCCACTGGAAAGCGTGCGGACTGACGTTTGTTGTTCGTCTTTTGGTAGGTGCAAAAGCATGGAGAGGACATGTGAACCCGGTGCCCGGAGGCGGTCTCGTCGGCGTCGGTGCATTTGCCCTTCATTTCTTTGTGAGTCAGCACGCTACTGTATGTTGCAATGGCCACTCGCAGATCGTAGCTGATTGCATCAAACTGTTGCTGCCACTTGCTTTTTCGTGCAGAGTTTTGGGTTTGACGAGTTCCGCAACCACATCTCGCCACTGCTGGAAAGCTCGCGTGCAGTGCACCGGCAATTCGACGCGCTCAGCACGCCGTCGGTGCTCATGGTGCCTGCGAAGATCGTCGATCCGCACGAGCGAAAGCGCAAAGTCGCGTACTTTGCGTCGGAAGACCCGATGACGCTTTTCATCATCGCGAGCACGTCCGCGTCGCCATGACGCGTCCAATCCTCAAGCCAACGCAGTCTCCCTTATTTAATATGCTCCTTCGTTTTATAGGTCGTGTAAAGTGATATCGCTCGATACAATCTGTCTGGTTTTATACACGATCCTCCTTTTGGTATCCCGACTCAAGCACTCACCGCGTTTCGGCATTTTGAATCGAAGGTTCTGGAATCGAATAGCATCACACTGGAGCAAATTGGTGGATTCCTATATGCAGCATTGGAGGAACTCGACATCGCTCTATTCCGCATTTGAAGCAACAACAGCAGCAGCAGCACCGACACAATGTTCAGCGGTGAAGGACTCCCATTCGGTCGCCACTCGGACGTGCTCAATGCCGTCGCGACGGACGAAGAGAGCCTCGTGCGCCTCGTCGAAGAGCTCAAGCGCCGCGGCAACACGGCGTTCCAGCAGAAGGCGTTCGAAGAAGCCGAGGCGCTCTACTCGAAGGCGATCGAGGTCAACGGCAGCAACCCGCTGAAGAACCAGCACATCTTTTTTGCGAACCGATCGGCGTCGCGCAACTCGATGGGCAAGACCCAGCTCGCGCTTGACGATGCCGCCGCGTGTGTGGCGTTGGAGCCAACGTACGCGAAGGGGTACTTTCGCCAGGCGCAGGCTTTGAGTAAACTGAAGCGATTCAAGGATGCGCTTGCCGCGCTGACGGAAGCGCTGACGCTCGAGCCAGGAAACAAGTCGGTGCACACGCTGTTTGCACAGGTGCACGAGCTCGCGATGACTGAAGAAGAGGCTCCTGTGGCTGTTCCCCCTTCGTCCCCGAAAAAAGTGACGCGCGTGGAGGTTGCGAAGGAACCGTCTCCTTCTTCGACTACTACTACGAATACGAATACGACTAGCGTTGAGAAAATGGAAGTGGACGATGAAGAAATCGTCGGCACCGTTCGGGGCTACAAGAAGCTCGCCGATGGCCGCGTGACGACATTTTTCAACAACGAACTGACAGAAGAAGCAAAGCAGCTGATCGGAGACATTGCGCCAAAGAAGGTGGAAGATCCGAACGTCGTGCAGGTGAGCAATACCACTTCCCGAATGCATGTTGTGCGAATGCCCGCACTGATTTTCATCGCTGCTGCTTTTAGATCAAAAGTGTCGAAGGTGGCTCTGCGTGGAACGTTGGCAACACGTTCGAAGAAAGAGACATGACGTTGTGGGCCAAGACCAAGTTTGAAGCGCTTTTCACCGGTCTCTCGACTCCGCTGCCAGCGAGTGCTGGTGTGACTGGCGTCGTTAGCGCGGGTGCGCTGTCAGATATCACGGGCGATGCGTCGATCGCCGTCGTGCGTGGCGCCAAACGCTACATTTTCGATTTTGCGTTCACTTTGAAATGCGCGTTGCAATTGGAAAACGGCGAAAGAGTTGAGGGCGATCTCAAATTCTTGGACGTGAGTTCGGATTCCGGAGGCGATTTCGATGCCGAAGCCATCGTGGCGAGTCGCTATGCATCGGCGTCGGGGAAAGCGCTGCACGCGGCGCTGTCGTCGTCTTCGTCGGCGTTCCGAGCAGCATTGAAAGCGCAAGTAGAGCAGTTTGTGAAGGAGTACCACACGTTTTAGAACATATAACCGCGATCGTGTGTTTCGCATCTCTCCCTTTCTCATATCTGCGACGAACCGATCGTTTCAGTCTTTTTGTGTGAGTTTGTATTTTGAGTGAAATTGCAAGGATGTACAGTGCTGCGCCGTATTAGAGCGCCCTTTTTGTTCCTTTTTTTGGTTGAGGTCGAAAATCGTTGGTCATGGCATCTTGGAGGTCTTCAGAGGACGCTCATTAAGATCGACGCCATCGCCGCCCTAATTTGAGCATCGATTGGTGAACCCGCACGCAATACGATGGACGCTACGACTACTGCGAATGGCAGCGGCGCTGCCGATGCGGTCGACGAGGGCCAAGTGATGGTCGCCGTGGGCGGCATGCAGAACATGGCTTGGGCTGCCGACACGTCCAAGTTCGGCTACAAGATGCTCGTGAAAATGGGCTGGGCTGCAGGCAAAGGTGTGGGGAAGGATCTCCAGGGTCAGGCTACACACGTGAAGATCGCGCGTCGCTCGGAGAACTTGGGAGTCGGGTGCAGTCTGAAGCAGGCCGAAGTGCAGGGATGGTCGAGCACCGCGACGAGCTTTGCCGATGTCCTCAAGACGCTCAACAAGAAGTATGGAGGTGTGTGCGCTTTGGGTTTATCATGGCGATGCACCTTGCGATAGGAAATACCGTTTGCGAGTAGTACTAACGTGCTGCTGCTTTGTGTTTTGGAACTGGATGTTTGCAGACAAGAGCGATAGCGATTCAGAGAGCAGCGAGGTGTCGTCCGGTGAGAAGAAGAAGAAGACGAGCAAGAAGGAAAAGAAAGCGAAGAAAGCCAAGAAAGCCAAGAGCGAGAAGAAGGTGAAGGAGTCGTCGACGAAGATCTCGCGCCGCATCGTCTACCACAAGCGTCTGCGCAACAAGAACGCGAAGGGGTACGCTGCCGAAGACATGGCGGGGATTCTCGGACTCGCGGCGTCCACCGCCAAGGTCGAGTAGCGCCTTTGTGACGGCCACCCTCAGCGTGACCCCCAAACGCATTGTGTTTTGTTGCCGCTGAATGGGTGTATGATCAATATTTAGATAAGTAAGACGTAAATGTATATCTACGAGTTATAAACCCACGCACGCACACACACCACTACGCTTTCGTCATTGCATTATCGTCCTTGAGTAAAATGCAGCTCGAATGGTTGTGTCCTCCCACCTGCCAAAAAGCATACCCTCTCTACTCGCGGTCGCTCCAAGTCACAACCCTGCACTCGAAAACTATCATTCCAGCTCCTGTATAACTCGATATTGTGGATGCCTTGTGGTGAGAACCACCAGTTTCCCACAGCGTGTCTGTCAATTGTGTCTTTTGGCGCTCCCGATATACAAGCTGCTCAGAGACCGAAAGGAAGCGCCGAGACGGAAGCGATGTCGTCGAGTGTGTTTGTGCGCAACCTGCCGTACGGCATCACGCAGGAAGAGCTCGAGCAGATCTTCAGTGACATCGGACCCGTGAAGAAAGTCGATGTGATCAAGGACAAGGGCAAGAAGAAGAGCGACATGCTCACGCGTGGGTTCGCATTTGTCAAATTGTACGTGCCAGTCGATGCGGCGGTGTTGTTGCTGCTTTACGCTGGATAGTATTTTGTGATGGATGGTGAGGTGGACAATGGAACTAATCGCTATGCGTTCTATACCCAGCGCTATTGAGAACGATGCCGTGTATGCCGTCGAGAAGCTCAATGGACAGGAGCTCCAGGGTCGTCGCATGCGACTTGGTATGTAAAGTCCCCCGTCCTCTTGACACCATGGCGTGCGCGCATGCAGTCGTCATGTCTAACCTATCTCGCTTCTTGTTTTGTGCAGAAATTGCGCGTGAAAAGGGCAAGCGCAACAACGACAGCTCGTCGGTGCCAGCGCAGCCAAGACAGCCATACCAGACTCCGGCGGCACAAGAACAGGAAGAAGTTGCAGCACCAGTGAAAGCCGAGCCTGAAGAGTACATTTCTTTGGAAGAAGAGGTAAAACCAAAGAAGGAGAAGAAAGAAAAGAAGGAGAAGAAGGAGGAGGAAGAGGTGAAGCCAAAGAAGGAGAAGAAAGAAAAGAAGAAGGAAAAGAAGGTGAAGGAGGAACCGGCGCAGGTAGTCGAGGAAGCGAAAACGGAGCCAAAGACACCCGCTGCTGCTCCTGCGCAGAAGGCTCCAGTCGCGTCTGCGGACAAACCGAATTTTGCTACCGCTGCTGCCAAGGTGACCGACTCTGGCCACGTGCAGAGCGAGCGCAACGCGCGCCGTCGTATGCACCGTGAATTCTTGCGTCAAGTCGAGCAGCGGAAGGATGCGGAGGCCAAAGTGGAAGAAAAGTCGGTTGTGATCTACGGCATCGGCGCCGAGGTCACGCAGAAGCACATCGCGAAGAAAGTGAAAAAGATCGGCAAAGCCGTGAAGATTGAGCTGAAGGAAGAAGAGAAGACGCAGAAGAAGTTCGCCGTCGTGCAGTTCGAGAAACTCGCGGATGTCGACACTGCGATCAAGAAACTCGACCACCATATTTTCAAAGGCGCGATGCTCAAGGTGAAATGCCTGGCCAGTGGTGCGAGCGACGCGAAGGAAAACGAAGGGTTGCGTCTGATTGTGCGGAACCTTGCGTTCCAGACCACCGACAGCGACTTGGAAAAGGCGTTTGAAGTCCACGGTCCCCTTTTCGAAGCGCGCGTGGTGCGAATGCCGGTGGAGGACCCGGACAACGCGGCTCCAGACGCTGTGGGTCGATCGCGTGGGTTCGGTTTCGTGCAATTCCGAGACATCAACGATGCCAGACAAGCGATCGACAAACTGAACGGCGTGAAGATCAAAGGACGTGAAATGATTGTCGATTTTGCGCTCGCGAAGAGCAAGTACTTGGAACAGCAGAAGACCCAGCAGGCGATGCAAGTGAACCCTGACGACGATGACGACGACGAAGATGTCGATGGGGAAGGTCACGACAACGAACTCGAGATGGAATCTGGTGACGAAGACGAGGATGGTGAAGAGGATGAAGATGATGAAGAGGATGAAGAGGATGAAGACGACGACGAAGACGACGAGGAAGGAGAGAAGAAGCCTTCGCGACCAAAGATGGACTCGGACGAGCAGCGATACCGCACCATTTTCATTCGCAACTTGTCGTTCCAGACCTCGGAAGACGGACTCAAGGCGTTTTTCGCGACTTTCGGCGCAGTCGAGTACGCGCGTATCGTGTATGATTACGGCTCGGGTCTCTCCAAGGGAGTCGCGTTTGTTCGTTTCAAAGATAGCACTGTCGCGGATCGCGTGCTAGCGCGAGGACAGCTCGCTGCGGACCGAGAGGACCAGAAGAAGAGCAAGAAGGGGAAAGCCAAGAAGGAAAACGTGTTCACGCTGTCCGCGTTGGCCGATGGTGACGCGCTCATGTTGGATGGTCGCATGCTCTCGCTCACTCGCGCGGTCGGCAAGGAAGATGCTGACCGTCTCACCACGGAAAACAGCAACGAGCGCAAGAAGAAAGACAAGCGGAACATGTACTTGGCATACGAAGGGACGATCAACGTGAACAAGTTGTCGGACGAAGAGTTGATGCTGCCAAAGATGGATATCGACAAGCGCCGTCGTGCGATCCGCGAGAAGAAGGAGAAGCTCAAGAACCCCATGTACTTTGTGTCCCCTGTGCGTCTCTCGGTGCGCAACATTGGCTCGTCGGTCGACGACAAGAAGCTCAAGGAGATCTTCCGCGACGGCGCGATCGCTGGCGTGCGTGAAAAGAACGTCGATCGCTCTGAAGTCAAGCTGGAGTTGCTGCCAAAGAGCGATGCGGTGCCTGTGAAGGTGAAAATGGCCAAGATCGTGCGGGATACCGAGGCTGCCAAGGCGGGCAAGGAAGCACGCTCCAGAGGGTACGGTTTTGTCGAGTTTGCCGAGCACACTCACGCGTTGGCAGCGCTGCGGAAGATCAACAACAACCCATCGTTTACCCACTACGCTGCTGGTGCCAATACCGATAAAAAGGGAGGCGCCCTGGAGGAGAACGAGAAATCGCGTCTCATCGTCGAGTTCGCGCTTGAAAACCACGGCAAGCTGAAATTGCGCGAAAAGCGTCAGCAAGACGCCGAAAAGAAGCGTGAAGAAGAAAAGGCGCTCCGGGAAGCTCAGGGCGAAGGTGCGAGCAACGACGTCGAGAAGAAGTCTCGTGGTCAGCGCCAGCGGGAGGCGAAGAAAGCCCGAGCCCTTGAGAAGAGCGAGAATGCTGCGGAAGGTGCCGATGCCAAGCCAGTCAAGAAACCGAAAAAAGAGGTGATCGTCGCAAGTAAGGCGCCACAGAGCAACAAGCGAAAACGAACAGATGTGGATGCCCTCGCAGCGTCGCTCCCAACTGGAAGCACCAAGGCTGCGAAGAGCAAGAAGGTCAAGAAGCCCGAATCGCGCAAGGACCGCAAGCAAGCCAAGGAAATCGAACAGGAAGAGTCGTTCGACGCGCTGGTGCGAAACTACAAACGCGAGATCTTTGGAGAAAAGACGGTCGAGCGCAAGGACGACGGCGGTGGTGTCCTCGAGCAACAACGCGAGCGATGGTTTGATTAACTGGTTCAAAAAAGGAAGCCAGCGTTCCACCGACAGATTCGTATTAGATACACTTAGTTTTGGATAATAGATGCTGAAGACGGAGAAGAGCGAGCGCGGGAGACATCAAGTAAATATAGGTCGCAATCCTCTTGTCTTTTAGGTTCCAATCTCACTCTCGCTCAGGAAGAAATGAATATGGACGCTCCCTAATCGTGCTCGTCGAAAATAGATTCTGCTTGCTTGGCGGGGTATGAAATAGGAATCGGTTCTGAGGCTCACGAGAATGGATTAAAGGCAACATGGTGCTCTGCCACCTTGTCGCGGCTGGTTCTCCTTGTCCACATCGCGATACCCATTTCCATCCCACTCCCTTGAAGCACTTCGAAACGACACATGGCTACATGTTTTGATGAGTCAGTGGGTGCTGGTTCGAGGAGGGAGACGAGGAGGGAGACGAACAGAAGCGGCAAAAGACGTCAGCGAAGCTGGAACAGCTCGATGTCCAGGCGGATGTGCATGGCGCCATTCCTCGCGATGTGCTGCGGTTCGATCAGGCATGGGGTCGAGGCAGGAGTCGCGGAGCTCTCCTGGTCGCTCAACAATGAGATGCTGAACTCGTCGTCGGGGGTGATGCTCCCGTTGTGTATGGATACGTTTGCATTCCAGACGAACGCGACGGAAGTGCAGCAGCGTGAATTCGAGCGGCTTGTCGTCTCCGTCTCCGTCGAGCGCTCGAATGAACACTGTGGAAGTGCGAGCATCTCGTACTCGACGCTCGCGATCTCCGCGAGACCCGAAGTGGACTTTGTGCCAGCGAGCGGTGTGGTTCAGTTTGCTTTGAGTCAGAAAGTTGCCACGATCGTCGTCAACGTGCTTCCAGTAAGTGGTGGCGATGGCGATGGTGCGTACCAACAGATCCGTTCGTTTGCTCTGGTGCTGGAGGAATCCGCGAAAAGTACAACAGAGTACGCTGTGGGGAGTCCCTTTACGATGGAGATTGCCATCGAGATGGTCCAACGGAGCAATAGTGCCTTTTTTGGCATTGTGGTGCTAGTTCTGGTGCTGCTGATGGTGGGTGGCTTTTGTTTGCGCGGCGGCAGGTGCTTGCGAGAAGCCAAGGTGTTCCAGTACAAAGTGGTCAAGTGTCACCAACGCGCTTCCTCCTCCGACAAAAAAAACAAACGCGGCAACGATCGTGGCTCCGAGACTGCACCACTCAAGACTCGCAGCGAAGCGAGTGATGACGATGTTGCAGCGTTCGAGACTCCCGCCACGGCGTACAAAGAAAAGCGAGATCCTGACAGTATGGAGGAAGACGACGAGCTTCGCGTCCATTTAGCCGCGATTCAACACTTGAACGATTCGCTCGAGTCGTTGATCCTCCGCAGTTCCTCCACGCAAAGGAGGCGATCCACGAAGGACGCTGCGGACAACGAGAGGAGTTACCTGGAGCATCACCCAGCAAGCTCCAATGCGAAGCCGTCACACGTAACTCCGATCCTATCATCGCCACCACGAATGAATACCAGTAGTAGCAGCTTTTGCAGTAGCACCACAAAACCCAAGACGCGGAGGAAGGTGAGTGGCAGGCTAGTGTTCACGCACTCCTAGAGTGCACACACCACACACGCAACGAACTCGGAGACTCACGTGCGTACTCTGACCGACTCACCTTGTAGGGTGCCTCCCGCGTCGCCAACTTCTTCCACAAGAAAGCCCAACAGCAGCTACAGAAAGACAACAAGTAGCAGTAGAGCACGACAATAGGTTTCGCATCAATCCATCAATGGGGAAGCTCGACAGCAACGAAGGATAGGGAAAAAATATCACATTTGTTACAAAGAGGTCACTGCATCCTTCATGGACGCTTCGGAGACCAACGCTCTCTGTCTCTTACAAGGTCTTCTTGTAGAACACGACCTTGCCGTCGTCTTCGACGTACTTGCAGTACTTGTACGATCGCCAGAGCGCTTGCAGGATCGGAGTCTTGTCCTTGAGGTAGAACCGACCCAAGATCGGCTTGAGCGCTTCAGTGGCTTCTTCGGCGTGGTAGAAGGGCATCTTGGAGAAAATGTGGTGGGTCACGTGGGTGTCGACGATGTGGTGCAGCACGCCGTCCAAGTAGCTTCCAAACGAGCGGTCGACCGTGCAGAGCGCGCCGCGCAACCAGTTCCATTCGCCTTCACGGAAGTGGGGAATGAACGTATCGGTGTGCTGCATGTACGTGATGAGCACCAAGTACGCGTTCACGATAAAGTACGGGACGAAGTAGAACTTGAGCATCGTGGCAAAGCTCAGCGTGTACACCAGGTACCCCAGCCCCCCAAGCACGCCCACGAAGAAGATGTCGCTGAGCACGATCATCCAGCGCTCGCGGTCGTTGTACATCACCGCGTACGGGTTGAAGTGCGAGCGGGGCTTGCCGTAGTACTTGCTTGGTCCCGTGGCGTTGAAGAACAAGTAGCCAGGCATCCATCCAACGGTCAGCATGAACACGATCTTGTACAAGTTGTACAACGGCGAGTCTTCGAGGTTTTCCTTCCACGACGCCACGTACACCGAGCGGGTCACGGGCACAAACACTTCGTCGTTTTCGCAGCTGCCCGTGTTCGAGTGGTGGCGACGGTGCGAGATCCGCCAGCTGTGGTAGGGCACGAGCAGCGCCGAGTGGAGGAAAAGCCCGATGAGGTTGTTCACGGTCTCCGAGGCGCAGTACGCCTGGTGACCGCACTCATGCGCGATGACCCAGATTCCCGTCAAGTAGCTGCCCTGGAGGAACCAGTAGAGCGGCCAGAGGATGTACTTGGCGTACCCTGGGGTCGAGTCGATATAGGTGGCGCTGTAGACGAGCGCCGCGCAGATCGCCGCGTTCTTGAGCAAGTGGTACGTCGAGCGGACGAACGAGCGCTCGAAGCAGTGCGGTGGGATCGCCGCGCGCAGGTCCTTGATCGAGAACTGCGGGAGCTCCAATGGCAATGGGGCGGGTGCGCCTTCGACGTGGGTGAACCCAGCTTGCGCGAGCAAGCGCTCGCCCTGCTTGTCGTTGGACTTGGCGTCCACGACAGACGTGGTGGTGTCGTGGTCAGGCTTGATGATCGCCATGGTTCGTCCAGCACAGAGGAAGACCGTCGGAAAGGAATGAGAAAAAAACTCAGGTCGAGGTCGCACTACTGCGGTGGAAATGCGCGAATGTGGAGGAGCTTCATTGGTTCCAACGGCAAAAGGCAATGGCGGGGAAGGAGTCACGTTTCCGTATAGACACGTCGTTTTCAGCAACGTTGGTCGCTCGTGGCGTTTGGTTCCACTGGGAGCTAGCAGCAGCAGGGGATCCCACTCCATACAAACACCGAGTCAAACGGATGTGGATCCTCTGGAGGCGACGGAGTGATGGCGTATCGTGTAACCTGGTGGGGGAGGCAGCCATTCCCGTATGGTCCGAGTTGTCTGGTTTTGCGTCAGGTTGGTGCGAGTCATGATGTCATGGCGCGATGGGATGCGTTTCTGTATTCGGTCGGATGGATGGATTGACGGACAGTACGCTGGTGAACGAGACAGACACTCGCAAAACCCCAAACCCCAACCAGTGCAGACCTCAGAAATAGAAGAGTGCGCAAGAAAGTCGCTCTTCGATCCTGCATCTTGAAAACTCGATGTTGCTGTTCAAATGCGTTCGCACCAAATGGAGCATCAATATGGAGAGTGTGGAAAATAGTCTATGCAATGAGATACCCTCCACAAACCAATCATCGATCGGGACGCTCTACATAGAGGGTTCACAAACCAGTGGTGCGATCCGATTGCAAATGAGGAATGTGCGAAGACGAGTGGGTCCAACGGTCGACCCGGTTTGATTAATGTTCGAAAACCCACCCGGCTGCTTTTTCTTCTGGTTTTGCAGACCCGTATGGTCCGACCCACCCAGTTTCTGACAACCCAACCCGTTTTAGTGGAACATTTTGTCGAATTCATGTGGGCCACATGGTGTTGGGACCGTCAAGACCGGTTCAGCGGACGGATGGCGGTCCGAGAGCCCGCAGAACGAGAATGGTTGGTCTTGGCGGTTGAGCGTGAGGGTGGTGGTGTTGGCGCTTGTGCGGGTATTAGGAAGCGCGACGAGATAAGCAGTTCGATTCTTTAAGACTTTCTGAAGCAAATATGTCGTCGACTGGTATCGCCGTGGGTTTGAACAAGGGTTTCCCTGTCACCAAGAAGCAGGTGGCTGCTCGTCCAGCTTCCCGCAAGGGAGTAAGTTACCACCCATCTTGATGAAACTATCAGCAGCATCAGCAGCAGCGGCGGAAACCAATAAATAAGAACAGCTCTTTGGATCTCTCTCTGTGGGTGCGAATCGCTCGGAATCAACATTTCAGCAGGCGCGGATGCCGCCGCAACAGTCAGCTCCACTGCACAGATGCAAATCGATAGCAACAGCAGCGATCTTGGCAGCGTGACCAGTCAACAGCAACCGATGCGGATCGCAGTCGGCAAGAGCGAAAGAGTCGTTATGCTACAGTCCGTGGCGGCAGTCGACAGCGATGACGCATGCTATTGCAGACCACCAGTGCAGCAATTCGATACAACCCAGCATGGTCGGCAGCGGCTACAGAGAGATCCAGAGCCCCTTATTTCCTGAAGCTGTCTGCTACTACTCGCGCTCTGACTCAGTGCACACAGAAACAGCGTGCTGACATGATTGTTGTTGTTGCTTTTCCTCTCCTCTAGCGTGCTGGCAAGAAGACCAAGCTCGTTCGCAGCGTCGTGCGTGAAGTCGTTGGTTTGATGCCATACGAAAAGCGTATCCTTGATATGATCAAGTCCGGTGGTTCCTCGGCTGAAAAGCGTATCTACAAGTTCTCTAAGAAGAGAGTAAGTGGTCTTGGCACTTGTGTGTGTGTGAATGTGCAAATGCTAATGTGTTTTTGTGTGCTGTCCGATGTCAACAGTTGGGAACGCACAGACGTGCTCTTCAAAAGCGAGAAGAAATGAAGGCTTACTACGCCGCTTTGCGTGCCAAGCAAGCCGGAGCTGTCTAAGAACCTCTCTGCTGCTGCGTGAGGGACGTTTCTCGTCTACACACACACACACAGTAGCTGTTCTTTAGTTCCATGGTTGCAGGGGTCGTCGTAACAGAAGTCGCGTTTGTGCGACTGCGTGCACTTTGGTTCCTCGTCGATACCGAATGTGTTCGCGAGTCGCATGCTCGTTGTTGTCGCCTCCCTTGTCTCTTCATTATTCGAAAAATAAAGGATCGCCCACTAATTGCTTCATGCTGCGCATTTTTCTCTCCTTTGATCCTCTTTTTTTCGTCATTGCCATTGCTGCATCGTGGGTTGCGACTGCGCACGCACATGTGTGGTTTCTGCGTCCATTTCCGATACTGTGCTCCTGATGATGTGTGCAGCGCATTGGAAGGTCATAAACCCGAATGGCGAGAGTGAACCCATGAACGAACCGCTCTCCTCCTTCAAGTGACACACTTCCGCTGCCGGTGTTGTTGCCGTACAGTGTGTCCCCACTATAATAATACCAATATTCACAAACGACACCAAAGAGCTGCGCTGTCGGTCGGAATGAAAGTGCGTCTTCCTAACAGTGTGCTGGCGTCTCTCTGCGCTGCTCTCGTGCCAGCATCTCTGCGGCGATTCAGGTGATCTGTTTTTTCTTTCGCGTATGAGTGTGTCAAGAGAGTGGTCTCCGTCGCGAGATTTCAGAGCGTGATGGCATGAAATGATGCTGCCTTGCGGATCTGATTGGGTCATGAGTCGTCGCGTCCAGTTTTCTTTTCTTTTTTCGCCTTCGCATCCACTATTAATAGCCTAGGTGTGTGTGTGTGTGGAATCAGAGCATGGAGGATGTGGGCTTTCTGTTGTCTTGGCTCGCAGCTGTGGCAGGGATAAGGGGTGACCGATGAGAAGGAAGCGTCCGCTCGTTTAAGGTCGGCGACACCCACATTGAAGCTGCTTGCTGCAAAGAGACGACGCGAACGCGATCTGAAGGGACACGCTTTTTCAGCATTGCACCAAGAGGTCAGAAAGCTCTATCTCTCGTTCGATGGGAGCTCAAGTGCGCGACCAAAAGCAGAGAGCAGCGTTACGAGCGATGGCAGCAGCATTCACGCAGCGCAATAGCAGGAACAGTAGCAGGTCAAGTATGGAGCACGTCGCCGACATCCAGCACAATGAAGACGATGGAGTCGGAGCACCCGAGGCGATCGCGAAAGCAGAGGATTGCAGCATTGGAAGGACGGACAGATCGAATGGGAAGCAGCAGACGCCAAGAGCACCTCTGCCTGCGGGCAGGATCATCCAGCGCGGCTCACTGGCACCACCACCAGCAGCAGCATCCATATCCGAAGTCGACACCGCCACTGCTGGAGGTAGTGGTAAAGACGACAAGATCATCCTTCAGGACTGTGCTGCTGAAAACGCTGCAAGTGGCATGGTTGCTGTGGAAGGAGGCGAGACCGATACAGACGAAGCCGAGGAGAGCGAAGGCGAAACCATCGGCGTCACGGACGCATCGATCGAGCTTGCGATGGCATTGCTGCGCAGACTTCAAGAGGAAGCGTCGTCCTCTTCCTCCAGCGACCGAAGCGACGGCTTTGCGACCGTCAAGAAAGACGAAGTGGACCAGATCCTCGCGGGGTTTGCCAAGGCGCTCGAGTCGGGTGCGTCGTCCGAGCGTGGGGTGCGTTTGCGTTTCATGGTCTCTCTCATGGTAGCTTCCCTGCGCTTCTTGTCCCCATCAACTCACTATTCGACTCTTGTTTGTGGGGGATGCTTGCTCTGCAGATTGAAGACGAGATGCAGCAACTTTTCCTCTCACACGCGAACGTCTTCGACGAAGACATGCAGAACTTTTTCATCCAGAATTTCATCCACGAGGCGGAGTGCGCGAAGACGTTCCGCACCGCGGTGCGACGCACGAGCTTGGTGCGACGATGTCTGCTCGCGATGTACCCGGCCGAGAAGAATAAAACCGCGACGGAGACGAGCCGATGGAGTCCGTCGCTTGTGTCTCGCGTCGTGCAGCACCGCCGCAGCAATTCCTTGGAGGTGTGTCCCGAAGTGGACAACCCGGTCATTATTGAGGTCGTCAAGAACGAAATCGCCAACATCTCCTCTTGGGATTTCAATGTGTTTGTGGTACGTTCTTGCACTTGGCAGAATCATTTTTGTGCGAATGTGTCGTCAGGTAGTAGGATGTGCGAGATTAAACCTATGAGGACTTGTGTGTGCCCAAACTAGATCGCCGAAGCTGTGCCGGGGCAACCGCTCAGCATCGTGGGCAACGCGCTGCTCGAGAAATACGACTTTTGCTGCCATTTTCGGTCGTCAAAAGGAAAATTGCACCACTTTTTGAGGCAGTAAGTGTGATTCTTTCCCATCAGAAAACGCACCTGTAATCGGCATGCTGACAGCACCACCGCTCAATTCTTTTGTCTTTGCAGAATCGAACTGAAGTACCACAGCCATCCATACCATAACGGTATTTTCGGTCGCTCAATCTGGATCCTCGATTTGCTGGCATCGTGACTAAACCTTCTGCACTCTCGCTATGATGCAATGTTGAACTTTGTAGCTGTGCACGCTGCGGACGTCGTGCAGAGCCTTCATCACTTCCTCACGCCAGCGGGACTTGGCGAATCGTTTTCAGCTCGAACCAAATGCGCAGCCATTCTCGCAGCGATTGTTCACGATGTGGTACGCTCAGCAGTGCTAACTGACCGAACAAGATCGCTGAAGTGGACGTCGTTCATAACACGCTCTGGTGCGTTGCTGTGTGTTTCGACAGGGCCACACAAGCTACTCCAACAATTTCCACATCAGCATCAACGACGACCTCGCGATCCAATATGTATACCGCTCGCCGCTTGAGCACATGCACTGTGCATTAGCTTTCCAGTTAATGAAGAACCCGAAGTGCAATATTCTCCAGGGACTCACGAAAATCGAGCAACTGGAGGTAAGGAAGCGCCATTCGCAGAATCCTGCAGCTCACTCCAGTACCAGGGTAAACCAACTCTTCACGATTACGCAGGTTCGAAATATGATAACCGATATGGTATTGGCGACGGACAACAGTGTGCACTCAACGTACTTGGCAAAGCTCGAAGGACTAGTCTGCAGGTACTTCCTTGTCTGTGGTCTTTGCGCTACAACTGGATGCTTGGGCTGATATTCCCCCCGGGTGCGTGTGATTACTCCCTCCTCGTAGGTCAGCGGATGAAGGATGGAAGCTTTGTGATCCCGATGACGAAAAGCTGATCCTCCAGGTGAGATAGATTCCTCACGTTCGCCAATGGAAACGCATTGCCACATTGTACTTACATTTGATTCTTTTCCGCAGATGGCTTTGCACGCCGCTGATGTCTCGAATCCAGCAAAGTCTCTCGATATGTGTAAGGTATGGGCTGAGCGCATCACGCAAGAGTTCTATCAGCAAGGAGACAAAGAGCGAGAGCTGCAGCTTCCTCTAAGCTTTGGCTACGACCGCGAAAATCCGATCCCGCTGGAGAAAATGCAGGCAGGTTTCATTATTGGCATCGTCCGACCGCTTTTCAACGCGATTTGCCAGCTGCCGAAGGTAGAGCTTTCCCATTGTATGCACCATCTGGACGAAAATCTCCACCATTGGCAAAGCGAGCTCGCCCGGAATCAGCTCGCAGCAGAGTGTGGATCATCATAGCGGCAACGGTAGATCGACCATATAGAACAGCATTAGCGCTCCGATAGGATTGCACATTAATTTACCATGTGTTGCCATCCGCTCATTGTGCTCCTCGAGATTTCAGCGGGACCGTTTGGCCGCTGATCCGATAACTTCCTCTTCTTCTTCGTCCTGCGTGTCTCCGTCTTCAGCGCTCTCTGTTTCAACGTTGTCTGTCAACTCGGCTGCAACCGCAGGCTCCACGTTCGTGCTTTCGTCGCCTGACGCATGCACATCGCCAATTTCTGTATAACGCCGCTTCTCGCCGTCTTCCTCGTCCATTCGCTCCTTTATGCGATCTCTATTGAAGCGGAAGTCACGCGATTGACGTAGACGAATCCACTGACTGAAGTCTCGCTCCTAAACACAACACTGGTTTGTCACCTTCCTCACAAGGACAACAACGCTCGATATCATAGACAGTTAACTTACCTTGCACAGCTTGGAGAGCTTAATCAAAGCAACGTCGAATTGCTCTATCTGGAAAATAACGTCGGGGATCAGTCTCGACTGCGCGGTCGTGCTCGACTGCTTTGCTCTCGCTTTCGAAGTGCTGGCCAGAGCAGCCCGTTTCCCTTCCTCGTGAATGCACGCAATGTATTGGAGCAGCGTCGGCGTTAATTCGCCGGCTACCCGGTCAAACAATCGCTGGAGATATTTGGGCAGCGTCGAGTCTTTCCTTCGCAACTTGCAATTCACCATGACGACGAGAAGCTTGTACAAACGTCCAATCAATCGGATCACACGGATTGACACAGCAGCTTTATTAAGATCCATCATCACAAACGGCATGAGAATCCCGCAGAGCTCGAAGAGCGTCCTGCAGATCCCTTTAAACCTCGCGTGGCTCGTTGACGTGGCATTTGCAATATCCAGCACCGACGAGCCCGTCTCATCTTCCAGGATTTGCAAGAGATTCACATCATCCTCTTTTAGTTTCATGGTCTGGCGGCGCTGCTGTGCATCAAAATCTTTCACTGCGACTTCGACTTCACTTGTCGCTTCTTCGCATCGTGACAAAACCGCCACTGCAGAAGTCAAGATGCATTTCTCGTCAAACCGATCGAGATTCAGTCGGTCAGGAGCATTCGCGATCTCGGTCACTTCACCAGTACTACCACCGCCATTGCAGTAATGTAGCAAACCTTTCGTCAACTGGAGCGCAAGACTAGTCAGGAAGCCAGTCTCGGGGTGAGGGCGAAGAAACATCTGCACCATGCTCTCCAGTAATTTGTGCGACGAGATATTGCTTCGTAGAAGAGCGCGTTTCATCCAAGACTCATACTTTCCTATGAGTCGAGCAGGAAGTTTGCACCAAATGGATTTCACGACACCCAGCACCAATAACCCATCTCGTGTCATACCTTTCAGCACCATGGCATCGAGGAGCGTTTGAATCACGGAGGCACAGTTTTCCAGCTTGGATGTGTCTCCATCGCCCACTAGTTCATCTTCATCTTGAAATCCAGCATTCGAAAGTGCGTATGCCAAACAGTCTGCAGCCTCTTCATTCGACTTCGCCATCCAAACATTCACAACCGCTCCAAATACTTTCAAGGCTTCGAATCGAATATCCTCGAATTGACTTTGGTTCCCTGCATCTTTCGGGTTTCGCTTACCTGTGAGAGATGTGTTTCCCACCTCCATTTCGTAGCAAGCGTAGAAAACCCCGAAAACAATCGAGCCAAGGCGGTCAATCAGAATTCGGCTTTCACCCACGAGGACAGACTTCTGGCTGAAAAGGTTGATCGAAGAACTGCCACCGTGCTGTGCAAGAGCAACCATCATCGCTGCTTTTTCGAGCATAAACAATAGAAGATGTTCATCGTCTCTTGTGACGACAGATACGTCTGCTTGAATTTTCTTCAGACTGAAGTCCAGTATTGATACAATGCTGGATGGCGACAACAATAATCCGCAAGTGAACGAAGCGTGCTCGCCGAAAAAAGACGGATAGTCATCGTCCTTCGAGCTCTGCTGGCTTGAACCGGGTTCGCTTGTCGTCCATCCAGTTTGCTGGAGCTTCTGTTTGCTCGACGGTCGTCCTCTTTTACGATCAGATCCATCTGCACACTTCCCTTTCTCTTCAGAGTCCTGTAATCGCGCCTTCAGCCATTTGTGCATTTCCAGATAGTGGATAAGCGTTCCCCACGTAGGTCCATCTATTCCCACACCCCCTGAAGAAACGATGGTCCAGTTCATGCACACCTCCCACACATCAAGCAATATCTTCGCGAGGCGCTGATTTGATTGACCCATTGCTGTCTCAGCTGCAAACGACAGACTTTTGTCGATCTCAAAATCTGCCAGTTCGCACCTCTTCATTCGCTCCATCAAAATGGAAATGTTGCGTTCCACTGCGTCGAAGGATTTTTGAGCCCCAGCCGTTTGTGTTGCAGGAATGTCATCGTCGCCTAGCATATCGTCCATGTCAATTTCGCCAGCATTCTCCTTCTTGATTTCGCCGACACAAATGAGTAACACATGCAACAAGAATGCGAGCGGTTCTTCATAGAAACCGCGCTTCCGAGCGAGGCAGCTGTCAACTTTCAGCGGTGGAAGAATCGACTCATTCTCGTCGTAATACTTCGAGTAGTGCTGGAAGGCGAGGTCCAAAATGGATGGCCGAAGAGTTGGGCATTCGTGGAAGACTTTATCGAGCTCTGCGTAAAGAACCAGTCGAACTCTTGTTTGGAGCTGGAAAGCTCGCTTGAAAATACCGCAAAACTGCCGGTACAGATCTTCCGCTACAACAGCATTTGCATGTTCTTGAGTCGCAATTTCACTTTCAATCGATCCGCCTTGTACACCTTGGGATAGCAGAATGCTTGTGTTCTGAGAATACAACTGCGTGAGCGTGCTGCTTCGACTGAACACTGTCGATGACAGGCAAAGAAGGAACGAAAAGCCGATTATTGCAATCATCCTCGACTCTTCATCCTTTCGGAACATCGCTTTGCGGAGTGTCAATATCAGGAAGCTTTTGATGTTTGGTCGGACCTTCAATAGAGGGCTCAAGGAAGAGAACAGGAGACGCGCATTTCGAGGAGTCATGTGCGTCACATACTCGAGACATTCCTGTAGTCGCTCTGTCAACGCATGGTTGATATCCAGCGGGTGTCGCTTTATGATCCTCGCCAACAATTTGATTGCAGTCTTGGATCCTCCGTCTTGTACAATGATTGCATTCACCACCTGATCAATGATCTTTTCGCGGGAAGAAATATGATGCTGAAAGCATCCCAAGACGATTCGAATTCCGAAGTCAACCCAAGGGCAGTCTGCCTTGTCTGGTAGCCCTTTCCAAGAACTTGATTTGCTCTGACCGGCGGCGCCAGCTTCCTCTTGCTTTCCTCCACTGTGCGTCATGAGAAGGAATCCGAACTGCACCATGCGCTGCGTCACAGGACTCCAACTTCCATCTTGCGGGTTCACAATTGTATCCAGGAAGGCAGCTCTCGTAGAAACTCCAGTAAACTCACTTCCGACGTATTCTATATGTATACAGCAGATGTCAGTGCGCTTGCAGAGTCCTTTGGCTGATTGCATGAGAACAAAAACTCGCACCTGCAGAAGTAAGGTCCGCTTTATACGATTGGGTCACTTTCTGGATGAGGAAAGTGTTCACTCTTGCTTCATACTTGTCTTGCGTTGCAATGGTGAGAAGTAGACCAACATCGAACGACGTTAGGTCTTTCACTCGAAGCTCGTATTCCGCCAAAAACACTTTCGCGATGCTTTCATCATGTTTGAGCACGAGATCGACGTGATAGACCATTGTGGACAACAGCACTTTAATCTCTCGCACGGAACTCGCTCCCGTCGACCGCCCGATCGTAGATGAAGAGGATCGCTGGCCAGCATACAGCGTCCCACTGCTGCCGGCAACAGCATCGCACTTCCGTAACAGCATGTTCATCAGCAATCGCTTGCAAAATTCATTTTTCGTCCGTCCAATGAGCAGCACCACATTGTAGAAAATCGTCGGCAGCGATCCAAAATTGCTGTCGTTCTTGTCGCTCCCTTCCACGACTTCGTCGGGAACTTCTCGGTTCGCTTCTCGGAAGATCTTCCCACAGAGCTCTCGCTCCTGCTCTTCGGTGAAAGCGAAGTCACGGAACGTTTTCAGCACTTGCAGGAAAAAGCGCTTGGGCCAGGCCAGTGCAAACAGTTTCGTGAGCACTTTGTCTTTATATTCTGCTCCCGAGCACTGGTCGATCATCGAATCGTTCAATTCCAGCAGCGGACATTGAGCCACACGAAGAAGAAGCTGCGGCAACAGCTCGATCGAGTAAAAGATAACGAGTCCTTCTGATGGGCGGACACGCTGCAGCTGCTGGCAGAGCATAACGCCGCGCACGAGTTCTTCGATAATAGCAGGTAGGTCCGCGACGTTCAAATGGTGCAATTCGCGCATCAAGACACTCAGAATCGCTGCAGCCAACGCATTCGGAGCGTTCTGCGCATGCATACTCTGAATAACCAGCGCAAACATCTTCTTTCTCCACTGCTCGCCTTCGTGGGTATTGCTCGGCGCATGCAACGCCCAGAAAACGGCCTGGAACGCGTCAAGAAACTCGTGGTCTTGGTACTGACTTTGGCCAACCTCCATTTGCGCGGCAAGGCGATCTGCAAGCGCTGCCTTCATGCGCTCCACGCCAATGGACGCGACGATCTCGAACGCCTGCTTGTTCGCATCGTCGCGGCTACTGCTTGCGCTCTTGGCGCGATGGGTTGTGTCGCCGTTGTCGCCTTCACGCGCACGAAACATGCGCACCAAGTGGGCGAGCTGTTGCTGTTCGTCCCCCGCATTTTCACCCATTTTTCGTATTGCGAGGTGCCATCATTTTGGTGACATCGCATCCTACTGTGACCCTTCGCTAAACTCCGAAGTTGCCTTCGAACCGTACGCGCGCTCTAAAGTGCGGTGTGTCGAAAGTGTGCGTGTGCATCTATTGATTGGCCAATATTGCGCATTCGGACACTCTAGATCGATGATTGGCGGAAATTGCTGACTGGAGTGTGTGGGCAAAACAAGCTGGCTGTCGTCGCCCCCCTTTCGCCCCCTCTTGCGCTCTTCGTGACAGTCCAGAAAGCCCTCGAGAAGCAACCAAGATGCTCCACCTCCTGAAGAAAGCCTCCGCGGCCGCCAAGCCAAAGACCAACACCATCCAAGCTCGCTTGATGAGCGGCGGTCACGGTCACGGCGGCCCTCCACCAACGGGCTTCGAAGCCAAGGTCCGCGCTGTCTTGCCACAAGACTACCAGGTGCGTTACGATAACAACGAGCAGCAGGGAACCAAGCAATCAGCAGACAGGAAAATGCACTCGAGAAAGGAAAAGGGGAGGGAATTGCTTCTCCTTTTTCCGTATCAGTGATGTGGGAAGGAGGATGCAAAGCGGTGCTGTTGTTTCGTTTGCGCTAACGGGATTGGAATGTGTGTTTTACAGATTGTGTTGGCCACTTTGGGCATCTACTCCTCGATCATCCTTCTTTTCAAGCTTAAGCCATCCAAGAAGGCTGTTGAAGCCCCTGGTACGTGTTTACCGAGCGTATTCCTTTAGTGTATCTGCGTGCGTTTGGGAACGAAAGAAACTAATGTGTGGGATGTCTCGTTATCAATTGCTAGCTGCCGCCACTGGTGCCTCGACCTCGTCGGCGATCCCATCGTTGTTCGATGACGAGTTCGATGAATGGTCGAAGCTTCCAGGCAACATCGAACGATGGGAGAAGAGCCTCGACACCATCGGTGCTTAAACGCGCGTGGTATCCTTTCTCCTCCCCAGTCCTATTGCCTAACCGATCGACCATGGACAGCGCACTGCTTCTCCCTTTGAAAGCAGATCAAGCATGTTGAGTTCTCAATATATTTGTTGGCGCTTGGAGCGAACGAGCGGGTGCATATCCATCATTTGTCCTCCTCTTGCATTCCTTCAGACGT
Source organism: Globisporangium heterothallicum (assembly GCA_023334155.1). Taxonomy (NCBI): domain Eukaryota; phylum Oomycota; class Peronosporomycetes; order Pythiales; family Pythiaceae; genus Globisporangium; species Globisporangium heterothallicum. Next base: position 51,497 of record JAASGH010000122.1, read on the forward strand.
TGTCGTGACTGTCCAAGTCGATGGGATTGCATTAAATGAAAAATCAAACTCGAAAAAAAAAAGAAAAGCAAATGTTCAAAAGGTGTTGTGCGAAAAAGTCCCCATTATATTTCGTTCGTTATACATAAATGAAGAGAGAGAGTACGGGGCGGAATGGAGAAGAAAGGGATAGGACGGAAAACGCATGCAATCGAGCAGGTGCGCGAACAATATTAGTCGCCGATGCAGCCGAATTCGCTGGAGCCGTCGCCGCGGAGTCGCTCGCACAGCATCGGTTCGTAGTGGTCGCCACCTCGGTCACTTCCAGTGAGACGCATCAAGAGAAACCAAGGAGCATGCCCCTTCGAGTGGCACTTCGTGCTTTGGTCCAGCTCCCCCTCTGCTCGAGGGCGATGCGGCAGGAAAAACATCTTTCCGCACCCAACAAGAACGACAAAAATGTCGCGCTGGTATGCAGTCGCGAGCGCTTCAAGCACGATGTCGTCCCCCCATGCAACACGGGAGTTGTCTGGGTCGTTGTCCACGGACACCAATCCGGAGCGGCTGTAATTGAGCCCAATCAGGAAATGCGTGTTGTCGCCATTGCCGACTTTCATGTATTCACAATAGGACTGGGCGTCGACAATCGGCTGCGCATACTGGGAGTACACCATTTCCGCCGCTTTTCCCCACGAGTACCCGCGATCTTGAAGTTCCACGCACTTGGCGTACAGCAGATCTTTGTCGCTTTTGCGCGCAACAAAGCGTCGCGTTTGGATCGGACTGACGCCCCATCCACCTTTCAGCGATGGGAAATACAGGTTCTGGATCGCCGTCTCGATTTTCTTTTTCTCCTCCGAAGAACTCGAGTGGTAGTGAAGCATGAAATATTTCGTCGCCACTTTGCGGATCTCATGGGGAGGCAGCGGCTCGCATTCTTCCGTGTACAGCAGGAGCTGCTCCATCGATAGAAACAAACAGTCCCCAAATGGCGCGACGGGTGCGAGGTACTTGACGCTGTACGCAATGTCGTGCGGCATGTAGGAAACACCGTCTTCTTCCAGGACGCGCAGTAAATCTCGGCTGCTATAGTCCACGCCAGAGACGCGTTGCCAGCCCATGCAGACCGTGACGGGGCGATCCATCACGATCTGTTTATCGGTCATCACAAACCGATCCGACCGCGCCATCCGTGGTGTTAACAACGCTTGCTCCGGAACAGCCTGCAAACGCATGAAAAACACGGAGTCAGGACATTATGATCAGGGAGAAAGCGCAACGCAATACTACTCATCAACAGCACAGGCATCTCATCCATTTGCGTACCATTTGCTGGTATTGGGAGTACGCTAACAGTCGCGAGTCGAGAATTTGCTGGGCATCGGAAATCGCTTCGCTGAAGCCTTCAAACTTCGTGATCTGCGTAGACGCATCCAGCGCGGGCAAGTAAGGGAGTACCATGGGCATCGCTTCCAGCTCAATCGACACATCCGAGTCCTCGCTGTCTTCGTCGTCGTCGTCGTCGTCGTCGTCGTCACCAACCTCAGCATCAACGTCTGGTTCCTCGTCGTTATCAGATGATGCCACCTCCGTCGTGGACGAATGGGATGTTGGCGAGGTCACGAGAAACCCGGACGACGTCGTCAGCGACTCGACCAGCGCGCTCTTGGGCGAGTTCGGCGCGCTTTGGTGCAGCACGAACACGTACTCCTTCTCTTCCTCCTTCATCGTGGCGTCTTGCATGGGGATTCTAGTATAGCGAACTGTATGGGAATGTGGGTGAAGAAACCTTTCCGAGACTTCTCTTCCTTCTCTTCGACTTTCTAATGTTGGCAGCTCAGAAAATCTCGGCACTAAAAAGCCCAATTGCGGCTTCCTATTGGCTGGAAAAGTGTTATAAGATGTGATTTGAGCCAATCACATGGCACGAGAGTGAGCCAGTCTGAGACAGTCTGAGACGAGCAGAAAACTAAAACCAGTATGGTGTGAGTTTAGTGTGGGTAACACTAGTTGCGGCATTTCTGCTCCTTGCTTACGTTGGATCCGTTTTTGGAGACCCGAGACGTTTCATCGACCGACAACTGATATCAGGAGCAAACATCATATAAACGAGCGTGGGTTCGAATCCCACTCGTGTCACTCTTTTGCGTCCGTTGACTCGCGCCGGAAGGTCACGAGCCGCAAGAGAGTCGGAGGGAGTGGGGTGAAGATGTGGGAGAGTATACCGGACACCTCCGAGTTACGCAGCACGGTACGCGTGTGAAGAAGCGTGTGCAACGATTTCTCTCAAGGACTCTCTTCCGAGAGCTGTTGCCTGCTTCCTGCAGTGCACCAATCGATTACCTGTAGATCTCTATAGAGTGACCGTCGATAACCAAAGACTTTAGTCAACGGTAAAAATGGAACTGTTTATTTGTTGGGGGTTGCCCTCTGTAGGACAACCTGAGTTATCTTGAGTTCACTATCTAGCATAGTGAACTTCCGTTTCTTTCAATGTGGACCGAAGGTGAATGGCTCCGAATGGCCGTATGCATGTGGTGTTATGCAATTGGTCTAAAAGCATGCAGTTCTAGCCTATGAGAGTCGTGTCTGTGACCGACCTCTATTCCGAGAAGCTTGGTTGCCTTTGTGGTTCAAGTAAGTGTGGCGAAGCTAATGGTTCGGCTGCTTTGGTGCTTTCTCGAAGCAAAGTACGGGAGATTTGGTTGCATGCGGACTTAGTCCCATGTCAACAGATTGAGCTAAGTTGCTGCGGTGCAACGTAGCGTGTGACTCCGTTGATGACCACGAAACCATCAAGACGCGAGCCAACGGACGCAAAAGAGTGACACGAGTGGGATTCGAACCCACGCTCGTTTATATGATGTTTGCTCCTGATATCAGTTGTCGGTCGATGAAACGTCTCGG